>JAUBNV010221072.1:0-24125 GCA_032354855.1 Desmognathus mavrokoilius | reverse complement strand
AATACATCTGCACCTGCCATACACCACTGAGCCACACGCAGCAGTGATAGACACACACCTACACTGGCATAACACAAGCAACAGCGCTAACCTCAAACCCACCCCCAAGGGGTCAACGGCACAACAGGCACATGGCACACACAGAAAACTACTGCCCACACGAACCCCTCCACCCTGCCCCCAATGCACATCACGCCTGTACAATAGCAACAAAAAGATGACCCCCACCCGCCAGCACATGCTGGCGCTGAATATAGGACACACTATGCAACCCCAGCCTAAGCATGTAGCATACCACATCAAAGCCCCCAGCTACACCGAATGCCCCACTGCCTGGACGGCCCCCCACACTCTGCTTATGCTTGCCACCTTGCTGATGGTTCTCTACTCACACAACACCAATGCCTATGCCATGCGGCGCCACTACAGACTGAGAAGGCACCATCCCCTCCACAGAAAACTTCCCCTGGCACTCCATAAAAAGACTCAGAACAGAGTAAATGCCCTCGGACCCCTAGCGCTACTCAGACCCTTCCCAATCATCATTGACCCCGTAGAAACGGGTGCCAGACTCTCCACACAGCAGAAAAATGAACTAAAGCTACGCCGCTCCCTCCATAAGCAAGTAACCCAGACCCAAACAGGAAAACCAGCCACTAACAGAACCACAGAAGAGCAGACTTGCCCGGATGCACCAGACAGTACTACTGCAGCAGACAGCAAGCCCCCCCCACTGGCTGGAGGTGGCCAACCCACCACCATCCACAGGGGACCGTCTGGCAGAGGTGAAGTCCCCCACCCATGGCGTTCTGACATTACTGGTCATGCAGCCAAACTAACGGATAAAGAAGTGGATAAATGTATTGAACAACTGTGCCACAACATTGAGACGGACATACACAAAGCAGCCTGCACCTTCATGTCTCTGAACCCCGCCTCCCTCCTGGACCAACTTGATAAGGCACTAACTGATCGCACTGACCACATACTCTCCCTGGCAGTCAGACAGAGACAACCAATCCTGGCCCCTGTGGTGGACGGAGTACACTGGAGGGCTGTCATCCTGTTCCCTGCTGCACGACATGCCTACCTGCTGGACCCACTAGGTCCGAACATGTGGAATGGGGTACAGGGCCTGACACAAAAGGACAATGAAACGTATGCTAATGGTGGATACGGGGCCAGCCTGCTGGAAGTATTGCACAAACAATCAGTAGCCTGGCGCCTTGAGTACCTACCCCTGTCCCCTCAGAAAGACTCATGGTCGTGTGGATACTGGGTAATAGTAGCAGCCGCTGCCTTCCTGCGCCATACACAGACTGACGACCACCACTCCCACCTAACTGATGCCCTCCAGAGAGAATTCAGACAGTTCATGGACACACCCACAAACCCCAAACCCATCTGCATACTCATCAGGCACTGCGCGGATATCATTAGAGATTATAATGCAACGCGCTACCCCCACGAACAATACCCTGACCCTGAGCCCACCTTCGAACCCCCCATACCAGTGCACCAAGACGCACCCATGCCAACTGCTGGTACAACGGCAATAGAGGTCATTGACCTCTCTGAGACACACTTCCCTCCTCTCCCTACACTGCAGGATGGCACCAAACCAGCCCCATCTGTGGAGCAACGCAGACCAACTAATAACCACCCTGGCAGGAAAAAGAAGAAATCAACACTCAAAGGTAAAACTGAGCCCAGCACGAAACGCACCCAAACACAGATGAACCGCTTCTTCAATACCCAGACCCCCCAGAAGGTTAAACTCAGACGGCTGGCAACAGAGGACCCCTCCCCAGCTGACACCACAGGCAGCACCGACGTAGTGGCACCACAGGCACCACAGCCACATAACAACCAACCCTCTGACAGCGCAACCAAAGCACCGTCATCACCCCAGGCACACAGACCTACCCGCATCTACACAACAGCACCCGAACAAGACAAACCAACTACATCAGAGACATGCAACACCACTGGGGGAGTGAGCACAACAGCACCCACCCCTACCAAAAACACAGCAAAAAGACCACGACGGATGCAACTAAAGCAACGAACCCTACGCTCATGCATGAAGAAACCCAAACCACTCACCCCAGCAAACAACGCGGCTGCTACCCCCGCTCACCCAGAAGGTGTTAGTGCCCCCACCTTGACAGTGGCTACCATCAACATACGGGGAGCCCTATCCTCATCCTCCCTGTATGAACTTACAATGATGAACCCAGGAAACCCAGGATCACCCCTAAACACTGACTTCATCATCCTCACTGAAACACACCTCCCCTGCTCGAGAAACATTTCAAAACTCAGAGCAGCCCTCAAGCAATACTGCATATTCAATGAGCACCAAACAGACACAGGCGGCCTAGGGGTTACCATAGCAGTCAAACGCCATCTGCAACAACACCTAGTCATTGATAAAGTGGATACCCCGGAAGAGCTTGCCGGACAAATACTACACCTGACACTGACACGCAAACACTACCCAGCATGGCACCTTGTAGGCGTATACCTCTCCCCAAGCCACAACAAGGAGGCACGAACGACGGCATATAACCATCTACAACAGGTACTGGAACAATCACAGGAGGAAGCAGTAATAATGGGGGGGGACTGGAACGCAGCCCTCCTGCCGCAAGACAGGAAAACAGAATTCTCAACACTTGACAACATGCACAAGCACTTTGTTGACACCTCTCCCCTGATCATCATTCCTGGTCCACGCCTCCCCACCTTCATAGCAGGCAGCAGAATTGATGACATATTGGTCAAACCAAGCGGCAAGGCCAAGAACATTGGCCCACAGCATTCACAGGAGGTGAGCAACATACAACACACCGTACTTGACCACCACCCCCTGACCGTCACACTAAACCTGACCAGGCTAGGAATGTTCATCCCGCCAGCCCCCGCACCCCTAGACCTTACCCCGATAACCAAACTTGTCACCCCAATCCCCAAAGAAGCTGCAGCAAAAACCAGAACCACGTTAGAACATGACCTGGCAGTTGAAATACACGAACTTGGGAACGAAGTTAGTGACATAGTGCTGGGACCAGTACAGCAACACAAGACTGAGGCAGCAGTGCTGGACGCTAGGCATGAACACATCCTCACAACAATCCAGGACATGCCAGCCATGACCACAGTGGAACAAATAGCCCACAAACTATACCATATTGTTAACCACGCACAAAAATTAGCTATGGAAATATGCCCTACCACAATGAAGTACAATGGGGGGACTCACTTCAGACCAAGAAAACCTGCTAGGAGAAGGGCCCGCCTCATAAGAGCCTGGAAGGCAGTCAGACAACTAATCCGCTGTATGGACACTGACCCTGAACCCGTGCTAGCAGACATCAAACATGACCTGCCAAAAGAAGCGCTGTCAATACTGGATGACGACACCCTCACCACCGCTATGCGTGCACACCACCTCAAACATCTGACCAAAACCCTACGCACTGACATAACGAAAATCGATAAACAACATGCCACCCATGCAGCGCAGCGGGAGAAAACCAAGAAGAGGCAGCTGCTGGACACCAGACAGAAGCAAACGACGAAGCTCATCACCAGCACAACAGTGGACACCCAGCCAAAAGGTAACCTGACAGCGCTTGAAACAGAGAATGGCACCATTACAACTGATGGGGACACAATAAAAACCCAGGTTGAGAAACACTACACTGAACTACTGGCCCCACCGGGGGGAGTGAAAACTGGCAAATATCTTCCTCATGAAGCCCCAAGAAACTACCCCCACACAGATGGCGTTGACCCATTCACCCTAGAAACATATATACAAGGACCCAGGCAATTCCTGCACGACAAACTAGCAGACAAGGCACTTTTCAATACCTGCATCAGAACGCTGAGCACTGGGAAGGCCCCGGGCCCAGACTCAATAATCAATGAAATAATAAAACTGCTACCACCCTCAGTACACAAAATTATACATGGCTTGATCGAAATAATGTGGGCAACTGGACACACACCCACCCGGTGGCAACCCAGCGACACCATACTGCCATACAAGGGTAAAGGCGACCCCACACACATCTCCAACTACAGACCCATCTCCCTGGCAAACACTCTGTACAAACTGTGGACTAAGATGATCACATGTGCCCTAACTGACTACGCAGAGACCAATGGCATTCTCAGCCAACAGCAAGCAGGCTTCAGGACCAGAAGAAGCACGGCTGAGCAGCTTATGATAATGGTACATGCGCTGGAAGATGCTAAGCATACAGGTCAGGACATATTTCAACTGCTAATAGACCTCTCAATGGCATTCAATAAGATAAACCAAGACAAACTACTGATCATCATGTATGACTTGGGATTTCCTACTGATGCGATAGTGGTAGTTAAAAATCTCTACAAGAATGCACAGACCACCATAAAAACCCCACACGGAGACACAAAAGCAATCACGGTGGAAAGAGGCACCCTCCAAGGGGACTCCCTCTCACCATTCCTCTTCATAATATACCTGGAACCGATCCTGCGCTGGTTGCATGTGGGTGGAAGAGGATACCAAATGGGCTGTCTGCAAGGGCAGGACAAGATCAAGCACCAAATCAGCTCGGGCGCATACGCCGATGACATAACAGCACTCACCCACTCTGTTGCTGACCTACAGGTGCAGGCTGAGAAGCTGAGCAAATGGGCCACGTGGGCTGACATGGAGATTCAACCCAAGAAAACACTTGTTACAGGTGTGTGCTACTCAACAGTAGGACCAGTGAGGAAACAGCACATGAGCATTGACCCACAAAAACAGAAACTGAAAGCACTGCTTGAAGGTAACATCAAGATGCAAGGCAACCCGGTTGAATACATTGACCCTGAACATCCATACCAGCTCCTGGGCGTTACAATGACAATGACCCTTGACTGGAACCCGCAGTTTGCCAAGGCACTGGCAACCCTTAAAGACAAGGCAGCCAGGATCAGTACCTCATGGGCAGGACTCCACCAGAAGGAACGACTGATAGAAACGGTAATAAGACCCACAGCCACTTACCCTCTTGTAGTTGCACCATACACGGACCAGCAAATGGCTGCAATGGATAGAGTCCTGACCAGAGCTTACAAGGTTGCATACCGCCTGCCCAATGGAATGCCTAATGCAATAGCAAGGGAAGACAAGGCAAAATATGGGCTGGGGGCGACGTCACTCTCATCAGATTACACTAGGATATGTGCAATGTCTCTGGTCACCGCACTACGCAGACATGGAAACCCAGGGGTGTTTGCCAGGGCATCCATACCTAGGGACATAACCTGGGTACAAGGATGCACGCACGCTGAGCAACCACGAGCGGCCAGATACTCCATGAGAGCTAGACAGTTGTCACGCATCCAGCGCGCAGGACTCAACATCACAGAATCCGGGGAACCCACTTTCCTCCTGAAACGCGCTCATCTAACAGACTCCCTCCTGGGCGCACTGCATGAAGCAGCAGGAAATAGATGGAAGAAGATACTACCGGCCCAAGTCATCATGCCACTCCTGGATCTTGGCATCTCAAGCCTTCACCAGGTACTGGAACCACGTACTGACACAGTCATGTCCAGACATGCCCTGGCCCTCACATACAAGGGAGTAGAACAGAAGCACAAAGTAGCGATAGACAGGTTGGCTGGGATGCTCAATGATGACCCCACAAACGAAGGATTCCTTAGACTGTCTGACCTCCCAACCGCACCCAAACCCGAACAGCGAGCAATACACCCGACCTTCCTCAGGGCACTCTCCACGATGGAACCCCCCCCACCTACCCTGGCCAACCCGACAGCCCGCATCAACATGCCCAGCATAATTCAATACTGCACCAAACAGGAGGGTACACTCCCAGCCCCCATCCCCAGGATAGCCCGGGCAGCAGTAACTGCTGCACAGAATAATGATGCGCCTGACCTAGAAGCACCCCCACCCACCAAGCGCAGAAACACACGCAGAACCGCACGGACACCTAGGCAACCCCAACCCAAAGCCCAGTATAAACAAAGGAGACCAATCCCTGAAGCTGCACCCGCCCCCTCCCTCCCTGCCACCTCCAGGTACACCAGAGCCCAGGCAATCTATGCCACCCACCCCAACACTGTAGCCACTGCAGCCAAAGTGGTGGCGGCAACCTGTACAACGCGCAAGTACAAACTCCATGGCATTGAAGGTATGTATACCCTGGCTGGTGGGCGCAACCCCCAGCGATGCCTCAAGGTCAACTGGGGTCTCAGTACCCACCCCAAATGGGAAATAGAAGCATACCAAAAACTGGGATACACGCTTGCAACCCCCCCCATCCCGGTGGACCAATCCTACATCAAGGGAGAAGGAGTAGAAGACCACGACCCGCCCTGTGAGATATGTGGGGAAGCTGAACCCAAGAGTGGAAGGGGAGGACAGCACCTTGTCTGTGAAGGATGCAACACCGTCTGGCATGGCAGCTGCCTGGACCCCCCCATCCTCGCCCAACCAAACCTACTGCCCGACTGGCACTGCCCTGACTGCGCAGCATACCTCAGTACCCCGGGGAAAACCATCACTGACCTAAAGGAAGCCCCACATATTGCCAACACCAAAGTCTACCTGGTCCAATTCTCCCCCTCCCTGGAACTAGAAGCCAGACTTAGAGAAGATGGACTGGGCGCAGAAATAGACGAATATATTAGCCTACAAAACACCCCGCAACCCCCGGCTGCTCGCCCTGACTCGCACCTTACCAACCTGCAACAACAAGGGATCTGGCACCCGAACCAAGATATGACATACGCCAAAACAGTAGGGCAAGTGATCAGGGAAAAGCTAGCCATACACACGGACCCTATGAACCCCCACCTGGATACGCAACCCACTGGACAATACACCATACAGATCAGGGATGTTGAAACCTTCTGCCCACTGTATGAGAAGGGGCACAAGGGACAGGCCTCCTACCGCTCATGGCACTCTCACACACTAGCTGTAGTATACAACCCACAAGGTACCACCATCGGCACGCTGACCCTGGAACGCCTGGCTATTCTGCAATCCTGGTACAGGAAGACGCAGCTAGAGGAGCCAGACCTGCACGCCAAGTACACGGCAGGGTCATTCCCAACGGACGTTGCCAAGCTGCTGCTAAGGTACAAAAATGGCGACGCCTCACATGGAGCCACCGGCAAGGTGAAAATAGACAATCATTGGGCTGTCCCTAGGGGACCGATGGGAGTGTTAATGAAGGCACTGGGCCTCACAAAAGAACGATTCGCTAGCCCCCTAAACTTCAACCCTGAATTTAAGGCCTACTGGAGCGCGCACCCGGCCGACACCCTGTTCGGGGCCCACCACAACGCATACAGCTGCATATGGGAGGGAGCCTCAGAGGCGAACACTGAGTATGAACACAGAGAACTGTTTAAGGCAATGAGGTGGGCGGTACACTCAGCCATGGCTTGCCTCACCACTCCCACCCTCACCCTTATGGTCCATCCTGCGTGGGACGACTTCAGCAACACTGCATACAATAGATGGTTGAATGAATGCCAAGGCGTGGCACAGGTTCTATTACGCATCCCAAAAAACCGCTTTAAATTTACCAAACCCACACAGTGGATGGACACTGATACCAAGACTGGTAACCCCAAATGGGACATAAATCTCATAATTGTAACCAACACACTTGGACACAGTAAACACGTGGCCACCATCCAAACCCCGATGGGCAAAGCACAGCTAGCGTCTGATCTAGCGGCATCCCTGACAGAGCTACTAGACCTCCCAACGGGTAGTGAGGTCACCCAACAGGAGGTTCTTGGGTGGTGGAAACTACAAAATGATTGGGTCCCTGATGAACAGTCAGTAGAGGCACACATCCTTACCAACAAACCTCCAACCAGTATGGGTAGACCCAAGGCACACAAAAAGGCAGGCAAGGAAGACACCACTGCACACCACAGGACCCTGACCCCCACCTGCCCGACACCAGCCCAACTGCAGGCAGAGTACCCACCACTAGGTGAACTGCTACATAGGTGGGAAGACTTTGCATATACAGATGGATCCATACAGAAACTGACAGACTCTGCCACTGGGAGGACCTGCCAGGTTGCTGGCGCGGGTGTGTATATCCCACAGAAACACCTGGGTAAACCCAAACCATTCCCGGATACTACCTGTCTCCTGCTAGAAGGAAAACAAATTATTATCAAACCGGGCCCGGAGGGATACACAAACACCATCACCAGGGCTGAACTTGCAGCCATCTACCAATTCCTGAAGTGGACAAGTGAACACACTGACAGAGAACACATCCCGGTTGCCACAGACAGCCTGGCAGCAATGATGCTCATACAAAAAGTGGTCAACACACCGCAGGATGTGTTTGACCACAAGCAAAGGGGGATACTATATGAAATATATAAGGAACTGGAAAAGAGGACACACCCCCTCAAACTATACAAGGTGAAGAGCCACACTGGGGTGGTTGGTAATGAACTAGCTGACATATTAGCCAAAGATGCGACCCTAGCTGAAAATAGGGAAAGGATAATAGATGTGGCTGTAGGCGCATTCCCTGAGATGCTAGATAGACAACCATACTGGTTGCTGTACACCCCCCAACACACAGAAGACGGGGATGACACACTACGGGCCCCAAGGGTGGTTGGTGATCTGCACCAGGACCTGGGAAAGATATGTAAACAGGCTGACAAACTTGGGGACGCTAATACCGGCACACTTTACTACAGTCTCCTGCAAGACACACTCCCCCATACCCTCCCTGACCTAAGCAATAAATACAAAACATCGAAGATGGTCAAAACGATGGCCAAACGGAACACCATAGCATACCACTCTGGATGCCTATACAACCAAAACATAGCGTACAAGTATGGATATGCGGACAGTCCCAACTGCCTCCTATGCGGGCAACGTGATGGATGCCACCATGCAGTCAGCAGCTGCCCAGCCATGGAAAGGTTGGTAACTGCCAGACATAACGGGGCGGCCAGGATAATGGCCAAGGAAATACACAAAGGCCGGCTGGGTAGTGGACTGAAAATGCTGGACATTGGGAAGATAGACAAGCTGGCCGAGGATGGCCTGCCAACCAACGTGGGCTGCACGGTGCCGGCATTCCTCTTCCCGCCGCACCTGACAAGGCGGGAAGTCGCTAAACACGTGAAACAAATGAAACCAGACATACTCCTGGTCCAAGGGAACTCAGCACCTTACACAATAAACATAGCAGAGGTCAAATACTGTAGGGACACAGACAGGACTGTGCAGGAAGCCAGAGCCGCGGCCCAGCATGAGGCACTCGTGAGCCTCCTCAGCCACTCAGGAAACGAAGTCAAACTCCACACACTGCTAGTGGGAGTAGGCGGCACGATATACAAAGACACACTGGATACACTACTCACACTCGGAGTGGAGAGGGATAGAGCGCTACTGACACTGGAAAAGGTCAGCAGATACTCGGTTCAGAACCTTGGGGAAATGATACACTCTAGGAGGGCGATGGAGGCCAATACACAGGCAACATCAGCTGAAAGGACACAGCAATGGCGGACCAGACGTGACCCCTGGAACACACGCAGGCGCCAGAGGTCCCAGAGGGGCGTCGGCTGAATGAGCAGGGCGGGAGCCTGTGTGCCCGGGGCTCAGCCCCTGGACCTGGCTCCCTAGCCCTCTCTCCCTATATGGTGGGGGCTCTGCCTCAGGCACCCCTCTCCTTAACCCTTACGCCGGGCTAACGCCCGATAGCGTAGTTCCTATTCCTATTCCGACGAGAGTTGCCCGACAAATAAATGCAACATACCGTGAGAGTGGCAGGCTCTTGAACTGGGTTGGGCACGACACCCACCGCCGGCATCCCCTGTTTGAATTTACAAGAGATGATAGAGATGTGTTTCTGGTTACTGATATTATGGAGGTGGTTATTGAAATCAAGCAGCGTCGAGAGACTGAGATGGATTACTCAATTGCAGTTCTTACATTATTAAACATGGTAATAAAAAACATGGTAAAATTAAACACTTACCCCAATTTCGTCGGTGGCCACGGTCGAGGCGTCAGCAACATCGGCATTAGCAGCATCGCTCAGCATCTTCAGGCCTTGATCGGACGGACCAGGTCGGCCTATCACATTGTCGTCTCCGTCGTGCACATCGCTGAGGAAGCTATGCTCGAAACCCTCGTCATCATCGTGGGCACTCGCACCTAAAGACTCAGCCTCATCTCCGTCTTCCTCCTCGTCGCCTCCGCGGACGCGACCCTCCTGCACGAACCAAGTTCATCTTTGTATTTAGTTTCAAATCCAAAATAATATATGTCGTAGCATGCCAATTGATTACCCCTGTTACAATGACATCTCTCACCGTGAAGGGGTACTGGCTGTCCCGCAGCCCCTCCAGCCGCTTAGGGAGCTTTGGTTTCTGGAGCTCTGCGTCTGGCATGGCGGCACTGCTGAGGTGAAGCATGCGATGATGGATAAGCTTCACCTGCATCTCCTCCTTCTCCACGAGCATAACTGTTACAGTGAGGAGAACCACGTCGGAAATTTTTTTTTGTACTGTCAAGTCATTGTATCACTCACAACGCGAGTGGCAACAATCTACCAACACCATGACTCACGCCGTGAGTGGTGTAGTCAGGACCCAGTGCAACTCACGGCGTGAGTGATGGCAAACGACACACACTATAGACAACCCACACGAATCATAATAAACCAACAAGACAAATAAAACAAAAACTGAACCGCACCAGTCCGTCCCCGCAGGTCATCAAAGTTGGCACACGTGGCGGCCAGCGAACCAGACCCCGCAGTGAACTCAGCCACGACTCCCTGCTTGGAACTGTACCGACGCACGAGATGGGCATACAGCAGCTGAGGTTTCTGGTACGGGTTGGTGACGTTGTCCCCAGATGCCGTCTGCATGGAAAACTTGCCCTGGCCTCGCAACGGGGGGCAGTAGTAGCAGTTGTCGTAGGCCAAGGGGTCTCCGTGGGTGTAGGCCTCGCCAAACAACCAAGATATTGAACCCTCCTTTGACTTGGTAACCGCCACCACCATCTGCTCGGCACTGAAGTTGAAGTGCGCCCCAGCGTCGCCATGCTTGTAGTCTGCAGTAACATTGAAATATAAAAGTTGTAATTTCTATTCACGACAAGTATAAGTTCGTTCAATAACCAACAAGATACCCGTTTGTTTTATAGAAAAAAACGTACACTTGTTCCATACGTGGACGCTGGTGTCCAGACCCTGCGACTCGCACGCGTTGATTGCATGAGCGAGGGCTTGCGCGCGACCAGGGAAGATGACGAGTACTGCCTGCTCCGCGCACACTTCCAGGAACACCTAGAAAACATGGGTTTGGATAAATCATTATAGTTAGTGCAGACTACCCACCGTCACGAGTAACTCACGTCGTGAGTTGACACAACCAATCCACAAGAGCACTCGCGTCATGAGTGGGTTCAACCAACCCTGAGGACAACTCACGTCATGAGTGCCGCAAGCGAATCCACAAGAGCACTCACGTCGCGAGTAACCAACCCACCCTGAGGACTACTCACGTCGTGAGTGGAGACAACATATCCACAACAGCACTCACGTCATGAGTGGCTTCAACCCACCATGCGGACCACTCACGTCGTGAGTGCTGACAACGAATCCACACGAGTACTCGCGACATGAGTACATCTTAAGGATCACTGTAGTTTAACCCATAATAAAAACGTGTATACCTGCACAGTGCTCATGTAGTCCTGCATCCCCCACGGCGCCCGGTCCCATGCTGCCTTGCCAGCCCCATAGTTGGCGTCGACGATAGCCAGTTCTATCTTGTTGGGGACGCTGGCAGGGTCGCCCTGCGCCAGAGTGCTGTTCTTGCCGCCCTGATGCTTGATGTCGCCGTGCAGCACGCACCACTTCAGAGTAGGACGACCTGTCAGATTAAAGAAAATATATTTGGAGATAAGTTGTCAAAGCAGTTTACAATTGTGTGATATAAAGTTCAGACGCAAACCATGTCTTCAAAATCAAATCATGCACGGCGCGTACCCTCCTCAGTGTGAAACTGCCAGGCAGCATCAGACTCGATCGCTTCTGCTCTGCTCGCCTTGTAGTCAATGGCCAGAATCCTCAGGTTATCGAGCATGTCCTCGGGCGGTGTATAGTCATCGCCCCTTTGTCTCCCTTTCTTTTTCTTGATGCGGACACCCTCGGTCACCAGGTGGGAGTATGTCCTCTCACGTTCCATGAACTCGGTCACCTCCGCTGACTGCACGTCGACTCCCAGCTTCTTCAGCTCCGCCTTGAAAAAATGGCACCCGATGAGGAGCGCCTTGTGCGTCTGGACTGTGTCAACCAATGCCTTGTTGTCGGCCTCCCACCCTGGCTCGCCAGCCTTGATGCGGCGCAGCACGTTCGTCATCTGGGTACAAAATGGACATGACACGGAACAAAGGTACGTGAGCAAGATTGATATGACAATTCAGATACGATTCATCCCAAAACTAGTGCACCTATATTGATAGAAACCCGTACCTCGGCCAGGCCATAGCCTAAGTTACTGGTTGTGATCTCCCGGAGCCTGTTGAGGGTGAAGACATCGCTGGGTGGCTTGGACCGGCTGCTCTCTGTCACCAGGGGCACTTGCTTGGTCTTGTCCTGCTTCTCCCTGTGCCGACAAAGAAATGTTGTAAGTGTGGCAGTGTAACACTCTTGGCGTGAGTGGCTCCTACAAATAATTACTCCCGAATCAATACTCACGACGTGAGTGACAATGACGGAACCAAGCCACACTCACGTCGTGAGTGTTTGGGACAGACCATAACACCACTCACGTCGTGAGTACATTACCGACGCAGCTCACCTGATACCCTCCCAGATGCCGGTTATCAGATCCCATGATTCGTCAGGCATCTTGACAGTCCAGATCTTGTTGACGTTGGCGCTGGACTCCTTGTCCTTCTTCTTCCCCCCCCCCTTGCCCTTGTCGCCGACATCTTCCTTCTCCGGCTTCTCGCTTGCCCAAAGCAGGTTGGCCTTCTCCTTCAAGCTGTTCGCCATGAACTTGTCGGCGTGTTTCTGGGCCTTGAGGTGAAGGTAATGCTGCCGCAGCGCCAACATCTTGTCCTCGTTGGTGTCCTTGGTGATCATCTGCTTGTTGTGTGCCTCGCCCACCTGTAGGAAAAAGACAGGCATTGAATTACTTCGATTGGTTGCTATACAATCACTTCCGGCGTGAGTACAATGCGAGCTCTGGGATCCAGAGCCATTCATTCAATCCTACGAGCGAATACAATAGAAACATCCAACGTACTATTAACGCTTCTGACTCCGTGAGGCCCACGCAAACGTGCGTCAGCGTGTAGAACAGGGGCTTGTATAGTCGGTGCGCAGCCATCTTCTCCCAGTCTCCACCGAACAGCTTCTGGCAGAGCTCGTGCATGGCCCAGTTCGTGTGCCCGCCGCCTATTGCCTCCCCCCTGCAAAACACATAAACATAAATATGGTGGATGACGGGACCCCAGAACTACTCACGACGTGAGTGTTGTGGTTATCCAACACTAGCATTACCCATGATGTGAGTAGGATAAAAGACCACCTTTTTCACTCACGTCGTGAGTGCTTTTAACTCTACCAAGCACTACTCACGTCGTGAGTGCTAAAGACAATCGGGCAAACGCTGGCACGCCCTTACTCACTTCTCCATCTTGTCGAGGTCGACACCCTTAAGGTCAGCCACGGTGTTGATGACCTTGCCGTCCACGATCGTCCCCGGGTGAATCAGGACTATGGCCGGTAACGGCGAGGTACCCGGGTCATTCAGCAGGGCATTATATATGGGCATCATCTTGCTGCGATCCCGCTTCCTCCACTCGAATCCTGCAACCGATGTGAGAGTACACAACGCGTGAATTAGGAATACGGATTTTGGATTGTGTACAAGGCATCATTTGAAGACGATAGTCGTGCACATAAAAAAATAAAAATAATCAGTGATCCATACCTGCGCTGGCCCGGCCGATGTTTTGGGTGGGAAGTTTGTACAAGCCCAGGCTACCCTGCTCCCATAAGAACTTCGTCAGCCTGATGCTCAGCAACTGCCGCTGCAGCTCCGTCATACCCGACTGGGCCTGCACATCAACCTCCTCCTGGTCTACGCCTGCAGGTTCCTGGCGCTGCGGCTGCTGGTACTGCACCGGTCCCGTGAAGGGCGGCACGTGCATGTCCCGGAAAAATTCCATCCAGTCCAATTCAGCCTCCGTCGCCCACTGCTCAGGCTGATCCTCGATGTTTACCATTTCCTGCACTTCCTCACACAGCTTGACAGCGCTCTCGACAGACCAGGATTGCAGGGAAGCGTTGACCACGTGGTCGACGGCGAATCGCGGACTGCGAAGTGGTACGTGTAAGTATCAGATGATAAAAATCCAGAAGAAAAGTAAATGCCTTGATACATATATAGAAATAGCCATTGTGATGAATCGTACCTGAAATAGTTATATGGTACCCGGACTTGGAAGTCGTCCTGGCCGCGCCAGCGCTCAACGGTGATCGACAGGAAGTGTTCGTCTTTCACCGTGACTTGCTTGATGCGCCCGACGCCCAAGACGTAGTAGTCGTGCTCATCAAAACCTGCCGCCTTGAACGCGCACTCAAGGACCACACCCGCGTGAGGTTGCACTGTCCATGCTACGCTGTTGTCCTCTACCTCCTCGATGAGCCTCTGTAGGTCAGTGTCCTTAGGGAGCTTGCCGATAAGGGTAAACCCCGACACACCTGGCATGTCCTCCCACGTCTTGATTACTGGAACCTCTACCGGGTTGATTGGCTCGGTCTTTCGAGTGATGACCGCTGGTTTTGCGGCAGTGTCTGTATTCTCAGCGGCGCCCGTCTTCTTCTTGGCAGTAGTAGCCTTCTTTGTCTGTTTAGCACGTTGGTCTCCGCCTGCAGGAGCCTTACGCTTCTTGGCAGAACTCTCGCCAGGCGGTGCGGTAGGCGGAACCATGGCTGTCTTTCCATGTGTCCTGACAGCGTCGCTGCTGCCAGCTGCACTGTCTGGTACACATAAACATCGAAACAAATCGTCAGATGTATTACGAGAAACACACACTCACGACGTGAGTCCTTGACACAAACACGAGGCATCAAGTACTTATAACAAAGATCGCAATGCATACATGCAGCGATGTTCAGTTAAGACTCACGTCGTGAGTGGACAAGACCAGGAAAGCAATTATAACACACGAACCACTAACACGTGGACGTACCGGCAGGGACCTCTGGACTTGCGTCCACCGCACCATGCCCAGCTGCTACCGCTCCACCGCCTGGAGGCGAACACATCATAAAAAAAAAAAGACAATCAACTTTCCAGTACAAATCACTCACGCCGTGAGTTGGATATAAAAACGACTCACGTCGTGAGTTGGTAGGACAAGCAAAGCAATGTTGACACTCACCATCACTCACGACGTGAGTCACAATGTATGTAAGGCATCAGTATTAACGTACCGGCAGTCTTGTCTTCCTCCATCGCCGCATCGCCACCTGCTGCCGATTTGCCTTCTATACCACGAACACATCACACAAAATAAAATAGTCAAGAAACGTTCCGGTATACAACCACTCACGCCGTGAGTGGGACATAAAAACGACTCACGTCGTGAGTTGGCAAGACAAGCAAAGCAATGTTGACACTCAGCATCACTCACGACGAGAATCAAAATGTATGTAAGGCATCAGTATTAACGTACCGGCAGATGCCTCCGTCGCCGGATCGCCACCTGCTGCCGCTTCGCCTTCTATACCACGAAAACATCACAAAAAATAAACTAGTCAAGAAACGTTCCGGTTTACAACCACCATAAAGATTCACGCAGTGAGTGGGACATCAAGACGACTCACGTCGTGAGTTAACAAGACAAGTATATGACTATTTACACCCAGCACCACTCATGACGTGAGCCACATTATAATTAAGCATCAATATTCACGTACCGGCAGTCTTGTCTTCCTCCATCGCCGCATCGCCAGCTGCTGACGGTACGCCTTCTAGACCATGAAAACATGACACAAAATGATATAGTCAGGCAACATTCAGGTGCAAAATGACTGAAGGCGAGAGTGGGACATAAAAAATACTCGCGTCGTGAGTTGACACCCAGCACCACTCACGACGTGAGTCACAATGAATTTAAGGCATCAGTGTTCACGTACCGGCAGGGAACCCTGCACCTGCAGCCTCCGCACCACGGCCAGCTGCTGCTCCGTCTTCTGGAACGTCTACACATCATGCCAAATGATATAGTAAATAAACGTTCCGGTGCAAAATAACTCACGGCGTGAGTGGGACACCAAAAGTATTCAGGAGTGGGCAAAACAAACAAAGCAACCTTGACAACCAACGTGACTCACGACGTGAGTCACAATGCATGTGAGGCACCAGTATTCACGTACCGGCACGTTTTTCTGCACCTCCAGCCACCGCAATATGCCCATCTGCTTCCGCTCCGCCTTCTAGACACAAAAATGAACCAGTAATTAACGTAAAATAAAGATTCACGCAGTGAGTGGGACATTAACACGACTCACGTCGTGAGTTAACAAGACAAGTATGTGACTGATGACACCCAGCACCACTCACGACGTGAGTAACAATGTAAATAAGCATCAGTATTCACGTACCGCCAGGGACCCCTGCACCTCTATCCACCGCATCATGCCCAGCTGCTGCCGGTGCGTCCGCTGCGAGCGCTCTCTCCTCATCTGCACATTGTTAAATTTTAATATTTTCAGTAAAACGAGTGTATCAACGAGAGTCATTGCATGTAAAACCCCTAATGGAGTGTTTGCGACAATATATTCCAGACAAGTCATTGTCAGTGGTTTCGTAGTAATAGCCAGGTAATACTATATATTTCTATGAATGCAGTGTTTGAAATCCACAATTGCTCAATAAATTCCTTGGGAAACACTCACGACGTGAGTACATCCGTCAACCCAAGCCATTACAGTAACGACATGAGTGCACATACTCACGACGTGAGTAAAACCCTAACAAAACCCTATATATATATTGTTTATTTTACAGAAATTAACGTACCGAGGTCGAGTTGCAGCCACGCCCGCACGTCCGGATGCAGCACGTGTCGCAGCAAGTTGCGGGCTTGAGATGAGGCACTGGCCAACGCCGCTGCTGCTTGAAGCAGCGGTGCTGGCGCATCCTTGTCCATGCCCTTAATCACATCCGGCGTGAGACGTTCAAGGTCGTCTTGTTTCATGCGCGTAGGCCAGTTTTTTTTTAGGTGAAACCGCACCGACGCCCCCACCACCACCTTGCCATTTTTAAGCTTGGCGCCCATGTACCACCAATACATGGCGTTAGAAAGGATGTATCTCCACCTCTCTACTACCGTCTTCCGGTTTTGCCGGTCCAAACCGCGCCCATGCGTCCAGTAAAGGGCAAACAGCAAGCGGAGCGAGAGATATTGTGTATGCACTCTGCCGTCCAACACCTCCCGCAAGTTGCCCTCCGGTGCACCATTCCAAAGTGCAACCCAATGAGGGTCATCCTCGTTCTTCATAAGCTCGTCTGGAAAGGACGCCATGGCGAAAGGCCCGCGGGCCGACCACGTTGCGTGCGCCAAAAGGGGAAGGCGACCGCTATGCAAACAAAAGCTTTGTGTAGTTTTACGTTGAATGCGTACTAATCAGGAACGTAAGAGAGGTAACTAAACTTCCGTTTTGTTAACGCGAGTGAGTTTGTTTTCCGAAGCTTCTGGTTGTAGGTTTGTGCTTACTCGGATCCCTCGGAGAATCCGAATTACGTTACGGGGACTAGTCTTCACGTCCCGGACAAATTCAAAAATAAGAACGGGTCAAACCAGAAAAGTCGATGGAAGGAAGCCGCAAACGTTTCATAAAACGGAAGCGGCTTGTAGTTTGCCACACGCATCTAGCGACGGTCATGGACGACTTAGACTTTTGCGACGACGGTAACGTGTTGGTGCACGGGTTACCCGTTTTGCCGAAGCCGGGCGCCGACGTGGCCGCCCCGTCCAAGCACGGCTCGCCATGCACCGTGGAGATCACGCATAGCCCCGGTGGCTGCGACGGCGACCTCTCCGACTTTGACTTTGAAGAGTCTAACTCCGAGGTGTTGTGCGGTGGGCAAATATTGCAAGGTTACCAACGCGCCGCGGAGGCGTACCAACGTGATGCAGAAGCGTACCCACGCATCACACCCCGTGGAGCGGGCTCTTCAAGCATGGAGACCTCCTTCGACTCGGAGAAGACGTGGTGCGTGAATTTATTGTAAACTTTCGCAAGTTTATACAACCTGCTTAGTGGTGCACACTAACCCTATCGTGTTACCACGACGTGGTTGCATGCAGGTCCCAAGAGTGCGCCTTAGAGGAGGAGATCGACGCATACGCGGTTATGCAAGAGAGGCAAGACTTCCTTCGTGAGCCACGCAAGTACAACAGCGTCAAGCGGCCAGCCAACAACCGTGAGTTCAACTTGATGGCGACCAAGAAGATGAAGATCGGCACAATCGCTGAGGAGGCATCACAGCATCACTGCTGCGCCAGTGGCTGCCTAAAGTACGCGCACGGGTTGACTCCCGCCGTGAGCATTAGGGTTTTTCTAGGGTTTCACTCACGGCGTGAGTGATAAACCATATAAGAAATAGTTCCGTTTCATACCTGGAATAGTTTTCCTTTTATTTTATTAAATGTAAATGATCTTTACAGTCTGAAATCTTTTCGTTCGCGATAGGGTTTTGGTAGGGTTCCACTCACGGCGTGAGTGATAGCATCCACGTAGCTATACTGACTTTTGCCTCCTTTGGGTGTTCGTGCGACCAATGCACCCTCCAGGAACTTCAACGACATAGGAGCTCTGATGCAGCTGCGGGACACCTTCTACAACCGGATCAAGAACCGTGCCTCGCAGACAGAGCATCTGATGACAGAGCTGCGAGAGAACAGAGACCCTGTTACCCATGCCATACGCTTCTACCTGACAAAGGTGGGTGACTATTAACATTTTTGTTATACCTTGGGTCTTACTCACGACGAGAGTTGGGAATGTTCACTCTACACACAAGTCGTGAGTAATGTGCCACACGTTTTACTCACGTCGTGAGTTGTCAGTTATGTCACTTCACGTTCTCATTTTTCAAACGGCTGATTTTTTTCCTGATCTCCTTCAATACAGAGCGACGGTACTCGGGTGAAGGTGTGCCAGGAAGCCTGGAAGAGGGCTTACGGGATCGGCAACGACCGCGTGATCACGGCCAAGACAGCTGTGACCAAGGGGTACACGCGGGTCGACAACAGCCGTGCACGCACAGGCATCTTGTAAGTCAAGGATATCCTAACATGCAAACACATAGTTCGTCCGGACCACTCACTGTACACCCTTATACAATAGTACTATGTACTTGCAGTAACTTGTTTACGTTTTCTTTGTAACATACAGTCGCACGACGGACACCACGATGCTCGCGCGGAACTGGCTGGAGGACTTCTTCGAGAAGAACGCTGACATCATGCCCAACCCGAGCGGCGGTCAGCAGGTCTGGAACCTCCCCGCCAACACGCGGCGGAAAGACGTGTTCAGGTTGTACCAGACGTGGTGCGGAGCGGTGGGCAACAAGTCGGTCAGCGCATCGTCCCTGTCCATCCTGTGGAAGAAGCACTTCTCGCACGTGAAGACCCCCAGCAAGGGGCGTTTCGCAACATGCACGACGTGCGTGCGCTTGAAGGAGCGTTTGGCGGCCGCCAAAAGCAATGAGGAGCGGCGGCTTGTGCTGAAGGAGAAGGACAGGCACACTGCGTTGGTGAATGCAGAACGCGAGACGGCAAAGAGTCGGCAGAAGAAGGCGATGGAGGACCCGAACAAGTAAGTCATTAAATGTTTTGCGACCGACTCACGTCGTGAGTCGTCAAGTTGGTGGTGATCCTACCACTCACGACGTGAGTCGTCCCCTGGATGGAGATGTTCCCACTCACGTCGTGAGTGGTTGTATGGGTTGTCTCCACCTGACGGTCGGAATGGTACTGTGCTCGCATCCACTCACGTCGGGCGCTGTGTTGTGGGTGGTAGTCTCAACTCACGACGTGAGTTATCCTGTGTGTGTGTTGACTTTTACATGTTTCCGTTCTAGGTACACCTACATCGAGATGGACAGCATGGACCAGCAAAAGTGCGCCATTCCGTGGTTCCACATGCCGGCTAAGGACACGGACTCCAAGTGCCACGTATCAACGGTGGTCACCAACGTGCGTGTGCCTGGACTGTGCTGCCTGGAGTACCTGTCCAACAACAACTTCCCGCACGATTCTAACACGACGGTGACGGTGCTGCACAAGGCGCTTCAAGTGGTGGCGGAGCAGAAGGGGGGCAAACTGCCACCCGTGCTGTACCTGCAGATGGACAACTGCTGGCGCGAGAACAAGAACAAAACGATGTTCGGGTATCTGTCATGGTTGGTGGAGACGGGCGTGGTCCTGAAGGTGGAGGTCGGCTTTCTCATGGTCGGGTGAGTGTTGCTTGTTGACTTGTTCAGTTAGCACAATCCACACAGGACATTTGTAGCACACTGCCCATATCACTTCAATGTCATGTACTCACGTCGTGAGTACATGCTAGATTTATATTACTTTACAACCTGAATGACTTCCGACGTGAGTGGTACATTCACACTTTACTGCCAACGTGAGTGACTTCCGACGAGAGTGGTGATGGGAACAACAGAAAAACAAAGACGATAAATGAATTTTCGATATGCCATTTTCTCGTGCTCATGTGTCGTAGGCACACCCACTTTGGGTGCGACCAGGTGTTCAGTCGGCACTCTACGTACCTGGGCACGCACGACGCCAAGACACTGCCACAGCTTATCCAGGCGTTCATGGAATCGTGGGAGTCGAACCAGGGCATGGGGCGTGTGGTCTGCTATGAGTTGACAATGGCGGCGGACGTCAAGGAGTGGCTAGAACCGCACCTCGATCCTCGCTTGGAAGGGCATACGACAGCGCACCAGTACGTCTTCGAGAAGAAGGTGTACGAAGGCGAGGACGGCGTCCTCATGACGGCCAAGTGGTACTCGGTGTCCCGGCCTGAGAATTGGAAGAGGGTGGGCAACGTGCTGCGGGTAAGTGGCCGGCAGTGGGCGCGCTAGTTGACTCACGACGGAAGTCATTTTTGTTAACTATTTTTCAGTTTAGTTTCAAATTTTTTTTTTCCAACACATTATATAAACTATGACTTTTTATTGACACGATAACACCTTTTCCATCAATGTGCAGACGATGCCTACTGGGGAGCCGTTGTCCGCCGCAAGGCGTTCACTGTTCCATCAGCACGTCCCTGTCGTCCCGAAGGGCACCATGTCCGATGAGGAGCACGAAACCTTCCAGGTGGCAGAGCAGCGGCGCAACCAGCGACTGACGGCTAGCAGGTACGAAGGATTGATTGTTTGTAACATATGAGTGTGGATTGCGACAGTAAATAGTTTTTGTTTTTGCAACTTTCATGCACATGACGGCGTTATCATATTTCCATCATAGGGCTAAACCTATGCATGCATGTCTGCAGGGCAAAGAATGCCGTGGAGTACACCGCCAAGCTGTACAGCAAAGAGCTGCTCACAACAGAGGAGAAGGAGTGGTGGGATGGGTTTTGGGAGACCCAGGAAAAGACGGATTGGAGCGTCACTGGAGGTAGGTTGAATGGGTAGGCCTACTCACGTCGTGAGTTGCACATATGCATTCCAGTTTCAGAATCTGTTGTGGTGTAAAATAAAAACTAATAAAAGTAATTACATGTCATTTTTTCCACGACAGGCCAGCCACTAGACTTCCCGTGGGCAATGGGCAGCGAGGTACTGGACCCAGCGGTGCTGGTTGAGTCTCCGCCACCAGAGGAGGACCTGGACCCCTACGGCATAAACGAGGGGGATGCTACATGGGCGGGCCCGACTATTGGCAGGGTTAAGCCCACGGTCGACCTCAACGGCCTTTGCGTGGGCAAGTTTGTGGTGTTAGTGGCGCCCGAGCAGGACAAATTCACCTTCAAGGTGGAGGGGCAGCCGCTGTGGCTCGGCAGGGTACGTACCGAAGTGGTTATAGATATGTACTGTGATGATTGACTGCATGTTACTCACGTCGGAAGTGCTACTCTGTGACGCTGATGCAATCCTCAACAACACCCTATATCCTTAAAAGGTATCAAACCTAATTGTGGTATTATTCCGTGTATAGGTCGCGAAGAAACATGGAGCAGAGTACGTGCTGAACTGGTACAGCAACCAAGCAGGGGCCAACGACGACATCTTCTACAAGCAGAATGGAGTGAAGCGCGCGCCGATGGCTTTGACGGAGGAGACCCTGGTGCACCACTTTGACAAGCTGAAAGGCGGCAAAGTGATGCAGGGGGGCATTTTTGTCGAGGACATGAAGGTGATCAAGCAAGTGGTATTGGCAGGGAAGGACGCCCTGGTTAACAACGAGTGCGGCTGCGATGTGTGTGGTCAGGAAATTCCGGAGGCAGAATTTGTGGAATGCATGGTGTGCAGCGCGTGGCGGCACATCAAATGCGCGGGGCCAGTTGACACTGGAGATGGCGAGTGGTGGTGTGAGAAGTGCTCGAGCAATTTGGATTAAAAAAATCCACACCCAAACACAATTTTATTGAACATAATGAACATTACTATCTTGTAGTTATCTAAAATTTTCAAGTTCGTTTGTTTTGGTTTATCTATGGGTCGTCTTCCCGCAGTGTGTAGGTTTATTCACACCGGCCCCAAGCACACTGGCCTGTATATTATTATACTTCACACTTTACTAAACCCTATTATATGACATATAACCCTAAGTATTGTCCCTTACATGTGTCCTTGTCTTTGCGGCACTATTTATTAACATAGTAATTTTCCTACCTTGTGGCCTTGACGTTTCTAGGTAACTATACTAAGCTATTGCCGACACAACAAAGTCGGATACGCCAACGCCACGCAGACCACACATACTCTATGACCAACAAGGGTAAACAGCACAAAAGTACTTGTCAGTATTTCCGGTTTTTTACAAGGTGGTTTGAACAAAGCAACCGTACCACACAAGAAAAATCGGAAGAAGAAGTCTGTAATTTCTTGTTAACCTCAAATTCTTGTTTCTCTGTCAGTGTCTCGTGATTTAGCCCTGCTAACGTAGAGGGCCTGGCTGGGTGCTGGGTTAGTTCACAATGTAGGGATTCCTCTACGCTGCTCCAGTACCAGTTCTGTGGTTTTCTACTTTTTTCTTGGTGACCTCCACCTTCAGCATTTGTAGCGCGTGCCCCTGTGAGTCTGTGGACTTTCCATGTGTGGTTGGACATGTTCTGCCTGGTCCAGTAGAGATATTGTTGCCTTATTCCACCTGTCTGTGCGTTACTGTATCTTGGGTGTAATGGTGTGGTGGAATGCCTGCCTTGTCCTATGTTTATGCTGAGTTGCTACTGCTACAATAAATGTTCTCTGTGCAGCATTCTATTTTTGTTTAATGTTCAAATCAAAAAGATGAATGAGCAAGTAGCAGAAACCTATGACTGGTCGCGAGAACTTTTGAAATAAATTGTCTTGTTTTGTTCTCGCCATCTGACGGTTTATGAAAAATCGACGCCGGCTGGCCCTTTTACCGACACTGAATGTGTTTCTTTTACAGAATGCTTGCTGATGGCAGCACCTCTGTGAAACTTCTCACTTAGGGCCGGGCTGCCGCTTACACATCAAGGCACACGGATAGCAATCAGCCACATGTAGCACTGGCTGCCAAGGCCGCCCAGTCATTCCATGCGGACCTTCTGTTCCCCCATCTTTCTCCGTCATAGGCGCAAAGGCTAGGAACCTGCTCCGGGGTTACTGAAGGGTCACCGTCACTGGCTACACTCAGGAGTAGGGTAATTGGTAATGTGAGTTCATATATACAGCTGCTTTCCAAACCTATTTTCTACGTGTCCCGTCCAGTCCAGCGCACAACAATAGTGACGGACCGTATCAGAAAACAGAAAATAGAGTTAACCAGTGGCCAAAGAAAAATTGTCCACACAAGT
>JAUBNV010210013.1:0-14122 GCA_032354855.1 Desmognathus mavrokoilius | reverse complement strand
GGGTATCATGAGAGAGGCCTGTTTCTGTGTTTGCAGTTTTAACACATAATAAAATTTATTATCAATATCACCTTGGGTGATATGTGACCAACTCAATGAGATCACCGAAGGTGACTCCAAATGAAATAAAAAAAAAAGATAAATTTAATAGAATATTCGTTAAAAAAATTAAAGCGTCGATTTTTCAGAGAAAAGAATATAAAAAAAAATTCAGTAATAAAAAAGGTATTGAGTGGATGCCTTGGTAAAGGAGAAGAGGACGTTTAGCTTGACGAAATGTTACGGATATTCTTATATATTTGTGAATCTCCTCGCGGAAAACTATATATCTTTTTATTTTGGTAAGTCACCAAAGGTGGCCAACTCCAGAAAAGTAAAAAGAGGATACTTGGTGAACTGAAACATCTCAGTAACCAAAGGAATAGAAATCAACCGAGACTCCGAAAGTAGTGGTGAACGAAATTGGAATTGGCCAGAATTTGGTATTCCATTTGTATGGAATATAAAAAAAAGTCTCTTTTTTTCTGGAGAAAAGTAATATGGAAAATCTTGCCAAAGAAGGTGAAAGCCCTGTGTGCAGAAAAAAGAGATAGAAATTCATTGACTAAAACGAGAAATTATTCTTGTTTGAATATAGGGGGACCACCCTCTAAGCCAAAGTATTCTCCTTTAACCGATAGTGTACAAGTACTGTGAAGGAAAGGTGAAATAGAACCCGATAAAGGGAAGTGAAAAAGAATCCTGAAACTCGATACCCACAATCAGTCGAAGTTTACAACCTCCTAAGTGGTCAACTACTGAGGTTTTTGTAAATAACGGCGTACCTTTTGCATAATGGGTCAGCGAGTAAGTGAAAAAAGCTAGCTTAAACTGTAGAGTGGAGGCGTAGATAAAACGAGTATAAAAAGCGATAAAAGAGTATCTTTCACTTGACCCGAAACCGAGTGATCTAGCCTTGAGCAGGTTGAAAAAATGGTAACACGTTTTGGAGGACCGAACCCACGTCTGTGGCAATAGACGGGGACGACTTGAGGCTAGGGGTGAAAAGCCAATCGAACTCGGAAATAGCTGGTTTTCTGCGAAATCTATTGAGGTAGAGCGTTGAAGAGAATTGAAAGGGAGGTAGAGCACTCAATGGATAAGGGTGGCCCAAAGCCTTACCGAATCCAAGGAAACTCCGAATACCTTTTCATAGCTCTCAGCAGACAGACTCTCCGCGCTAAGGTGGAGTGTCAAAAGGGAAACAGCCCAGATCGTACGCTAAGGTCCCAAAAAGATTACTTAGTGGGAAAGGTGGTTCAAAGGCGTTGACAACCAGGAGGTGGGCTTGGAAGCAGCCATCCTTTGAAGAAAGCGTAATAGCTCACTGGTCTAGCCTTTGTGCGCCGAAAATGTAACGGGGCTCAAGTAATCTACCGAAGCGGCGACTTTTTTCAGCAACGTCTAAAATTGATTTTTTTTTCATGGGTCATTTTCACTTTCTTTGAAAGTGAAACGGGGGGCAAAGCCCCCGCCAGACAGTCGGGTTGATCCCCATCTTTGATGGTTATTTACCGAAGGCGCTTCGCGCTTCGGTCGACAACGGCGACCCGAGGGGGTCGCCTTTGGCGACCACCCGAAGGATCACCTTCGGTGACCGACACGACGGTGACTCCAAACATAGAAATTAGACAATAGAAGAAAGGGTAGCAGAACGTTCTGTATGTCTTTGAAGGTTAATTGTAAAATTTACTGAAGATATCAGAAGTGATAATGCTGACATGAGTAACGTTAAATCATGTGAAATGCATGATCGCCGAAAGTTCTAGGTTTTCCACACAACGGGAATCGGTGTGGAGTTAAACGGCCCCTAAAAGAAAGACGAAAGTTGAATATTCTTGATGGGTTAGAGATAATAATTCTCATTCTCTTTTAGTGACAAAGAAAAAACGATCTCCTTCTTTATTGGATTTGGTAGATGATGGTGTATTCTTTCAGGAAAAAACTAAAAGACGGAGACCGTACTTAAACCGACACTGGTGAACAAGTTGAAAAAACAAAGGCGAATGAGAAAACCATGTTGAAGGAACTCGGCAAATTACCTCCATAACTTAGGAAGAAGGAGGACCTTTTACGAAAGGTGGCACAGAAGCGAGGGTAGCGACTGTTTATTAAAAACACAGGACTCTGCAAAGTAGTAGTACTACGTATAGAGTCTGACACCTGCCCGGTGCTGGAAACTGAACGGGAAAGGTACGGATTATAATTTTATAGTCCAAGCTTTGAACTGAAGGCCCAGTAAACGGCGGCCGTAACTCTGACGGTCCTAAGGTAAAAAACGTTGCCTTAGTAAAACCAAACTATATGCTGGAAACTCCTCTCACAGCTATCTACTACTCATTCGGTCACGATAAATCAATTTAAAAATTGATTGATATACTTTTTTGGAGTTGAACTCTGTTCAACCCCAAAGAGTGTAACCAAGAAATTTGTCGGCGACCCGAAAAGTAAAAATGTAGAAGACATGGGGACAATCAGCAGGAAAGACTTTACCGGTTATAAACCCAAAAGTATATTCGCGACTTTGGGTAAACCCCAAAGTAAAGAATCCTCAGAGACCAAACGTTTGGAGGTTTAGTTTATGCATTCTATATAAATAGAATGCGCGATCACAGAAAACGAAAATTTTATGAAACTAGAAGCACAATGGATTGTAGGTTTTGTTGACGGCGAAGGTTGCTTTCACTGCTCTATCAATAAATATAAAGATATGAGGCTTGGAGTTCGTCCATTGCCTGAATTTGTTGTTGTACAACACCAGCGTGATATACAGGTTTTACACGCCCTTAAATCTTATTTTGGTTGTGGGCAGGTCTGTCGAAATCATGGTGATCGTTTCTGTTATCGAGTTCGCAATATCCGTCATTTAATGGAAATAATTCTTCCTTTTTTTGAGAAACATAAGTTAAAAACTCAAAAAAATATAGATTTTTCCACTTTTCGGAAAATCGTACGCTCAATGTCTATAGGAGAGCACCTTACAGAGGAAGGAATGTTAAAGATTACGATCTTGTGCGAGGAGTTGCGAAAACGTAAACCTAAGATAGAGTCCAACTCTCCTTGAAAAAGGAGAGAGAAATGAGCGAAATTCCTTGGCATCTAATTAGTGTCCTGCATGAATGGTGTAACGACTGCCCTACTGTCTCCAACATGGACTCAGTGAAATTGAATTCTCCGTGAAGATGCGGAGTACCCGAAAGTAGACGGTAAGACCCTATGCACCTTTACTATATCTTGACATTGAAAAAAGATATTGAATGTGTAGGATAGGTGGGAGGTATTGGTAGAGATCAATACCAACCTTGAAATACCACCCTTTCACTCTCTTTTTTCTAACCAAAATTTTTGGGACAGTGTTTAGTTGGTAGTTTGACTGGGGCGGTCGCTTCCTAAAAAGTACCGGAAGCGTGCGAAGGTAAGCTCATCCTCGTCGGAAATGAGGAGCAGAGCATAATGGTAAAAGCTTGCCTGACTGTAAGACATACAAGTCGAACAGAGACGAAAGTCGGCCATAGTGACCCGGGAGTGCTGTGTGGAAAGGCTCCCGATCAACGAATCAAAGGTACGCTAGGGATAACAGGCTGATGACTCCCAAGAGCTCTTATCGACGGAGTCGTTTGGCACCTCGATGTCGACTCATCGCATCCTGGAGGTGAATAGGCTTCCAAGGGTTCGGCTGTTCGCCGATAAAAGCGGTACGTGAGTTGGGTTTAGTACGTCGAGAGACAGTACGGATCCTATCTTTTTTGGGTAAATATAAGGATAAAGTTTTCTAGTAATACTATAATCCTTTAAAAACTGAGAGAATCATTCTCCTGTACGAGAGGACCGAGAATGATGAACCTCTGGTGTACCAGTTGTCATGCCAATGGCATAGCTGGGTAGCTACGTTCAGAATGAATAACTGCTGAAAGCATCTCAAGCAGGAATTCATTTCTCAAAACAAGTTTCAGAATTCGTAAAAGACGATTACGGAATAGGCGAGAAGTGAAAATTTAGTAATAAAGTAGCTTACTCGTACTAATATCTTTAACCTTCACTCGATCACTTTCATTGATCAATCGAGCACCATCTTTGGGTCACCGAAGGTGACCCAAAGATAGTGATCACTTTCTTTGAAAGTGAATGGTTGATCACCATGTTTGTGGGTCTTCTTCGGGTCGCCTTCGGCGACCGACTGGGTTGAACGGAGTTCAACACCCCTTCGGTGATTGTTCACTTTCAAAGAAAGTGAAGTCTCGTAGAGACCCACAAAAAGGCTTTGCCTTCCAAAAGGAGGAGGTCACCTTCGGTGACCCATAAGAAGTAACCTTCGGTGACACCACCCCCATCCATTCTACCATCATAAAATGTATATAAAAAAAAAAAAGAAACAAGAGTTTGATCCTGGCTCAGAATGAACGCTAGCGATAGGCTTAACACATGCAAGTTGAACGTGCTTTAAAAAAGTGCGTAGCAAACGGGTGAGTAACGCGTGAGAATCTACCTTACAATTCAGGATAAAGAGGGGTTTCCTTTTCTAGGAAATCAGCTAAATACTGAATAAACTCCATAATATATTTTCCTTAGACATAGAGGATCACTTTCATTTTGGGGGTTTACCCCACAAACAAGGTGATCATTGAAAGTCTAAAAGATGTTTCACATCTTGGTAAGTTATCACCATCTTTGATGGTGATCAACCAACCTTCACTTTCAAAGAAAGTGAACAGTCACCTTTGGTTACCCACAAAGAGACTTAAAAGGGAAGTAAAGGCTAAGTTCCGTTGTAAGATGAGCTCGCGTAGGATTAGGTAGTTGGTGAGGTAAAAGCTCCACCAAGCCAAAGATCTTTAGCTGATCTGAGAGGTTGATCAGCCACACTGGGACTGAGACACGGCCCAGACGCTTTCGAGCGGCAGCAGTGAGGAATCTTGGACAATGGGCGAAAGCCTGATCCAGCCATATCGCGTGAGTGATAAAAAGAAGGCTAAACTGGTCGTAAAACTCTTTTTTCAAGGGATAGATTATGACATACTTTGAAGAAAAAGTCCCGGCCAACTCCGTGCCAGCAGCCGCGGTAATACGGGGGGGGCAAGCGTTATTCGAAATGATTGGGCGTAAAGAGCACGTAGACGGTCTAGACCAGATTATTTGAGAAATACCATGGCTCAACTATGGGATATCATTTAAAATTTGGAGGCTAAGATTATTTCTTAGTGGAGTAAGGAGTTGATAAAGTCCTGGGTCACCATCGGTGACCTGAGATGCTACGCATCTCATTACTTCAGTACCTTCCTGATAGACTTGAGTGAGCAAGAGGAAAGTAGAATTTCTGGAGGAAAGGTTAAATTTGTTGATATCAGAAGGAATGCCGAGAGCGAAGGCAACTTTCTAGTGCTACACTGACGTTGAGGTGCGAAAGCGTGGGGAGCAAAGGGGATTAGATACCCCCGTAGTCCACGCCGTCAACGATGACAATTCCCTGTTAGATTCACACCAAAAAATATCGGAGGGGTTTTCCTCTCTGAAGGAGTGGTGTGATTTTTAGTGGATGAGCTAACGCGTTAAATTGTCCGCCTGAGGAGTACGGTCGCAAGACTAAAACTCAAAGGAATAGACGGGGGCTCAAACAAGTGGTGGAACATGTGGTTTAATTCGAAACAACGCGCAAAACCTTACCAGCCCTTGACATGAACTTTATTTCAGAGGGTAATCCTCTGGGTCGCCGTAGGCGACCATAGATGCTTTGCATCCTATGGAGTAGGGAGTTCACAGGTGTTGCATGGCTGTCGTCAGCTCGTGTCGTGAGATGTTTGGTTAAGTCCTTTAACGAGCGAAACCCTCATAGAATGTTCCTATCTCTCTACTGCTTATTTGAAATTTGTAGTAGAGAAAGGACTCTTTCTAGACTATCAGTGATATACTGGAGGAAGGTGAGGATGACGTCAAGTCCTCATGACCCTTATGGGCTGGGCTACACACGTGTTACAATGGCGATGACAATGAGTAGCAATGATGAGAATCGGAGCAAATCTTTAAAAATCGTCGTAGTTCGGATTGTTCTCTGCAACTCGAGAACATGAAGGTGGAATCACTAGTAATCGTGGATCAGCACGCCACGGTGAATGCGTACCTGAGCCTTGTACTCACCGCCCGTCACGCTCTGAAAGTTGAGTGGATTGGAAGTCTCGAGTTTCTCTAGTTTATATCAAGTCTCTTCTAGAGATTTACAAAAATGGACTAGTGAAATTAGAGCCCAAGGCCTGCTTAGTAATTGGAGCGAAGTCGTAACAAGGTAGCCGTAGGGGAACCTGCGGCTGGAGTATATGATTTTTTTTTTTATGAAGTACTGTGGCCAAAAAAAGCGTAATCCTTTTTTAAATAAATAGTTTACTCTTTATATGATACATCAAAGAGATGCAAAGCATCTTTTAGGGTGGGGTCACCTTTGGTGATCCTTCGGGTCGCCAAAGGCGACCGAAGCGCGAAGCGCCTTCGGTAAATCACCTTCAAAGATGGTGATCAACCCGACTGTCTGGCGGGGGCTTTGCCCCCCGTTTCACTTTCAAAGAAAGTGAAAATGATCCACAAAGAGTTCAAACCTCTTGGTAATTGTGGGTCACCTTCGGTGACCGGGCTTTGCCCTCTAAAGAGAGTGGATTTTTAGAGGATAGGGTTGATCACCATTCACTTTCTCCAGATATTGAAAGTGAAAGTGATGGGTTGATTCTCTTCAACGGGGTCACCTTCGGTGATCCTTGGGGGCTCTGCCCTCCAAAGAAGATGATAATATTGTAAGATTATCGCTCACCTTCGTAGATCAGACGTCTTATGTATCCATCACTCCCGGTGATCTATGGTTCAGCTTTCTGATCCTCTTCATTAATAGCTTCTGGTAAAGATGTTAGTTATGTTATGCGTCGGTTGGGTTAGTAAAACGAACATAGAAATTTATTTAGTTTACTATCAAGATAGTCAACATTTCCAGATCTCCAGCTTCTCTCGGATGTCGCTCGCCTTCGGTGATTATTTATCCTAGTCTGATCTTCTTCATTAGGTGTTGATCACCTTCGGTGATTAGATGCCAAGCATCTTGAGTTATGTTGTATAATAAGGAATAGCATTAAAAACTCAAACATGACTTGATATAGTAGTCGAAGCAATTTCTATTGTTCTTCTTTGTGCAAAGTTTTCATAAAAAAAAGCTAGAAGATAAAAAGATTCAAGAAGAATGGATCATTTTTAAATAATAGGGGTCTCTTTGGGGGGCAAAGCCCCCAATAGATGCAAAGCATCTCTTTGGGTCTCCTTCGGTGACTCCAAACCAACCATCACTTTCTTTGAAAGTGAACAGTTTTTACTCCAGGAAACCTGGTTTTTTTCCTTTTTTTTTGTTAACATGTAATAACAGTTACATGTTGTTTATAGAACTTACATGTAACTTATGGTACTTACATGTGATCTATGTCTGTATCGGCTGTGTGAGTAGAGGGTTGGGTAAGAGCATGGACCTCTTTGCCTTTGTAAGGCGTCCTTCTCTCGGCTGTGTGAGGAGAGGGTTGGGTAAGAGCATGGACCTCTATGCCTTTGTAAGGCATAGGTTAGTCTGTCCCCAAAGGATCACCAAAGGTGACCCCGACGGGGATCGTTCACTTTCTTTGAAAGTGAACAGCTTAAGCCTAACTCGTATCCAGTTCGATGTCTTCATTTTTTGTCTAACAATACATAGCCGTCGGGTATTTTACCAGTTAGGTTTCTCCCGCTAGTTTCTCTGTAGTCTGCATAATTAAGCGGAAATTTTATTCGCCGTTCTAGTCGGCAAAAGGTTTCTCTTCTTATCCCTACTTCAGAACCGTAGTACGAGTTTCCCCGTATATGGCTCCTAGCGTAATCAATATAGCTTGATATTTTATAAAATTTACTTTTATACTACAAAACTTCGATGGAGATTGATTTACAGTCTATGAATTTCTAATTTAGGTTTTCCATCTTTATTTTATTCTATTCGATAGTAATCGAAACTCTAATTTCAAAGCATATGAACTCCATAATACTATAAAATTTATCATTTAGAATACGCCGAGATACGTGGGCATATCCAACATATTACATATTCGCATTAGCTTCTTATCCCAACCTACGCCTTAAATCCATACGATTGACACCTTGCTCCCAGTAATCAGAAGGTTATTGGGTGAGGATTTAAGGGTCTTCCACTTAATTGGGTTGGGGTCATCTTCGATGACCCCCTGTACACCGGTGTCACAAAGAATAACTAGTATATCCAATAAGCAACATACTACAGTACACGCCTCGATATTCCGAGCGCAGGGGTTCTGTATTTTCTTGGAAGAAAAGAGAGCAGCAAAAATTACAACCCCGCGTAATGTTTCCCATGCCTGAGCGTATGTTCAGCAGAGGTTTAGCCATCAGCACTATCGTTAGAGATTTGTCAGTTCCATTTTACTTGGTTCTTTCATCCCTTTTAACCCAGCTTCACACCCCGTGTTGCCATCACGATGCATCTGGGTTATACTGTCACCTCGTCCTTAGAGGGGAAAAAATTTCATTTTCATGAAATTTTAGCTCATGGTCCTCCAGTTACATTAAAGGGGGCTTTGCTAGGTTTCGTAGAGACCAATCCCAATGCAGAGGCTCGTTATTGTAAACAATAACATTCCCTCTTTAGGTTGCCGAAGGCGACCCCAATGAAGGGGTCGCACTTATTGCTACATTATAAAACTTTGTCTTAGTTTTTTTTTGTATGTTGAAAGCGAAGGTGTACTAACCCTACAATACTCGAAGACATAAATTGTTGAAGTCTTTGTTGAATAGTAGCCGCAGTGAAAGAGGCCGTTTTTAATTTTTGTTCCATTTGATTTGTAAATAAAGTCTTTAGTACCACTCCTCCATATCTAATGGCTTCTACAAGTTCCCGAATTGTAAACAGCGTAACACTATCGAATCCGGAATGAAGTGTAGAAAGTTTTTGGTGCTCTTGTAACAATTCATCTAAAGAGGCTAGTCGCCCAAATCCCACATTTTGTAATTCTAGTTTAATTACAGATCCTCGCTCATTTAAAGAATCCTGAATTGTATGACCATAATGACGGAAAATAAAAAAAACAAAAGCGAAAAAACAAAAAGCTACTATTGTCTCTTCATTATATATTATTATATTCTTAGAACTTAAAACACAAAAAGCTAAAAATGCGACAATATAAGCCTTCGATTTATCCATACCTATTTTTATTCAAGTCGAGTAGTAAATCATTTCACTCTATTCAATCCTCTTTTTTGATAAATTCCGTCTTGTTTTTGCTTATCCGGAATCCCTATCTCAAAAAGAATCTTTTTTTCTTGGCGGAGTCGCTCACCTCCGGTGATCAAAGTCTCACTCTAGCTAATCAATCTTCTTTTGGGGGGGGGGGTTGGTTGTGTTTGGAGTCACCGAAGGTGACCCACAACCTAACCCCAAGATGTGAAACATCTTTTATTTATTATAACATATCCATACTTTTATACCAACTAAACCAAAAGCGGTTAGTGCTCCTCTTGAAGCAAAATCGATATGAGAAGAAAAGACATGAAGTGAGGTTTGTCCATATTTTATCATCTCCACTTTAGCTCGTTGTGCCTTTTTGGAACGACCCCCAACTCGACCTGAGCATGTAATTCGAATACCTTTTATATTTGGGATTTCTTGAGCATCTTGCACAATTTTATTTTTTATACGACGAAAAGGTATTCGTTTTTCTAAATAATAAATGATATCCTCAGCCAGAAAAGAAGCACTTCGGAAAGGATCATTTGTTTTAATCCAATAAAGTTTTACATTGAAATGTAATTGGCGTGTTAAAATAGATTCTATATGTTTGCGAACTGGAAGTTTATTAACCCAAGGATAGAGGTTGTGATTTTCTCGAGCACTTCTTGTAAAATCATGGATCCTTTTTATTTGGCTCTTTTCTAGAGCTCTCCAATTATTTAAAAAAAAGATTTGATTAAAAAACAATGAAGAAAGGTTTTTTTTTAAACTTTTTTCATTGGGTCGCCTTCGGCGACCAATACGCAAAGCGTCATTGGGTTGGTCACATACCACCCTTTTATAACCTTCGGTGATATGTGATAAGAAGGTGACTTTACCAATACGCGAAACGTCATTGGATTTAGGTTTCTCAGTATTAAAAGAGATTAGTGGTTTTTTTCTGTATTGTAAGTTCTGATACATTATTGGGGCTCCGCCCAAAACGCGATGCGTCATTGACGATGATCGAACTTTTTTAACAACCATGTTTTGCATTCGGTCACCTCTGGTGATAGACCCTCTTTTGAGTATGTTCGGCGTTCCTTTGATTATTTGAGCTTTTCTAATGAAAGATTGACTATTTTTTTGAAAATGTTGATCGCTTTTTTTAAAAAAAAAACTATTTAGTACTTTATTTTTTGTCACTTTTTGTCTATCACCGGAGGTGATTCGTCCTATATTCTGAGTAGTTATTTCTCTATTTTTAAGAGAGAGTCTATCAGGAACCGGAACTTGTTGATTTTGTCTTAACAAGCTTCTCGCTAATACTATAGACTTTTTGACTTTTTTATGTACAAGTTTTATCTCCAAATGATAAAGCGAAGATTGAATCATTTGGGACTGTTTATAAAAACTCGTTGTACTGTAAAAATTTTGAAGATAATTTTTAAAAAGAAGGTATTTTAAATGTGTAGACTGAAAACCTTCAACTCCCCTTTTTAGATTTTTAAAAATTGAATAATTCTGTAGCATAGAAGTACCTCGACCTTTTTCTAGGGGATTTTCTTTATTCCATTGGAAGTGTAAACCTTTTTTTCTAAAATCTAAACGTTTTTTTTTACGTTTATAATATCGTAATCTATAAAAGTTTGAAAGTGCTTTTCTCGATTTTAATGGACTACAAAAAAACACAAAGATTTGTATTTTTTTTTGTGAGTTTTGAATAAAAAATCGACCTGTTGGGTATTGTAGTTGTTTTAATATTGAATTTAAATATTTTTGAATTTTTAAATCTTGACTAATTAAATCTGCATAAAAATAATCATTGTACCAACAAGAATCAAAATAACGGTTGGTGTTTTGTAATCGTAATGATATTGGATTTATTTTTTGTCCCATTGTTTTTATTTTTTTAACACGAGTTCATACTATTCGAACGAAGATTAGGAAAACACACTCTGTAAAGATGACTGAAAACTATTTGAATAAGGACAAATCTACCATCTTTGATGGTAGATTGACAAATAATTTTCCATTCACTTTCAAAGAAAGTGAAAAAATTGATTGATTCGAATATTCTCAACTTAGAAAATAGGGTTGATCACCATTCACTTTCTCCAGATATTGAAAGTGAAAGTGATGGGTTGATTCTCTTCAACGGGGTCACTTTTGGTGACTCCAAAAGAAGAAGATAATATGGATAAATTTGGAGTCACTTTCGGGTTGATCACCATCTTTGATGGTGATTTATTACCTTCGGTGACCCCGACGGGGACCCAGTTTTTAGATTGGTAAAGTTCACTGAAGGTTATCGATCAACCTTTTATGCAGAGTATGTTTTGGCTTTTTTTTAGAAATTACCAGCTAGATTTTTTAACACCGGCTACTAGTCCTTGACTCGCTAAATTTCTCAAAGAGATTCTTGAAAGTTTGCAAAATCTAAAAACGGCTCTTCCACGGCCTGTTAGTATACATCGATTTCTGCTTCGAATTTTGGAACTATTACGTGGTAAATTATTCAATCTATCGATATATATATTTTTTATTTCTTTTGGTATAGAAAAATCCTTAATTAAGGATTTATATTGTAATCTTTTTAATTCATGTTTATATATAGATATTCGACGATTTTTATCTCGTTGTATGTAATTTGTCATGATATTGTTATAAAAATATTAGGCCCGATTATATATTCTAATTTCTGTTTTGGGGCTTGCCATTCACTTTGAAAGAAAGTGAAGGATCACCGAAGGTGACCCCTTTGGTGATCAACCCGAAGGCGCTTCGCGCTTCGGTCGCCGAAGGCGACCCGAAGGTGATCCACAAAGAGTTCTAACCTCTTGGTAAGTAACCTTCACTTTCAAAGAAAGTGAAGGTTACTTATGTTGATCCTCTTCGGTGACCAAGGCCGCTTCGCGGCTTGGGGCGAAGCCCCCAAGGGGTTTGGTAAATCACCATCAACTTGTTGGGGGGGTTACCGATCACCATCAAAGATGGTGATTTACCGAAGTCACCAAAGGTGACCCTGGAGCAAAGCCCCAAAGAGACGCGAAGCGTATTTTCACTTTCTTTGAAAGTAAAACACGGTGATCAAACCCTAATGTTAAGTTGATCACCTTCGAAGGTCACCGAAGGCGACCCGAAGATAGTGATAACCAAAAGTTAAGCGGTTACTTTTTCAGCACTCGAAGGAGGAAGTGTATCTTTTATACATGGAAGTTCTTCAAATGTATGGTATGCTGGTGGTGAGCCTACCATCCATTCTAACGTAGGAGCAATTCCTGGAGTCGTTTCCCAAGGATTTCGAGGACATTTTTCATCACTAGTTAGAGTTGAATAAACTACATAAAAAAAGAAAACTGCACCTAGAACTGAAAGGTAACTACCATATGAAGCAATAGCGTTCCAACCCGCAAAGGCATCAGGATAATCTGGAATTCGACGTGGCATTCCAGCTAGTCCTAAAAAATGCATAGGAAAAAATGTAATATTTACACCTAAGAAAAAAATCCAAAAGTGGATTTGACCTAATGTTTCAGGATATTGTAACCCTGAAATTTTTCCAATCCAATAATAATAACCTGCGAAAAGTGCAAACACAGCACCCATAGACAATACATAGTGAAAGTGAGCTACTACATAGTAAGTATCATGAAGAGCAATATCTAAACCTGAATTCGCAAGTACAACACCAGTTAATCCACCAACTGTAAATAAAAAAATAAACCCGACTGCAAATAACATCGGTGTCTTAAATTCAATACTTCCACCCCACATTGTTGCAATCCAACTAAAAATTTTTATTCCAGTCGGAACCGCAATAATCATTGTTGCTGCAGTAAAATACGCACGCGTGTCAATATCTAAACCTACGGTATACATGTGGTGGGCCCAAACAATAAAACCGAGAATACCTATACTCATCATTGCATATACCATACCTAAATAGCCGAAAATTGGTTTTTTTGAAAAAGTTGAAATTACATGACTAATAATCCCAAACCCAGGAAGAATTAAGATATACACTTCTGGATGCCCAAAAAACCAGAAAAGATGCTGATATAAAACAGGGTCTCCTCCGCCGGCTGGATCAAAAAATGTAGTATTAAAATTACGGTCCGTCAAAAGCATCGTAATAGCACCAGCTAGTACAGGTAATGATAGTAACAATAAAAACGCTGTAATTAATACAGACCAGACAAATAAAGGAAGTCTATGCATTGTCATTCCAGGACCACGCATATTAAAGATTGTTGTAATAAAATTGATAGCACCTAAAAGGCTACTTACACCAGAAAGATGAAGACTAAATATAGCTAAATCTACAGATCCCCCTGAGTGACTTGCAACACTACTTAGTGGTGGATACACTGTCCATCCTGTACCAGCTCCAACCTCTACAAGGGCAGAACTTAATAATAGTAAAAGAGATGGCGGCAATAACCAGAAACTAATATTGTTCAAACGAGGAAACGCCATATCGGGTGCTCCAATTAAGATAGGAACAAACCAATTACCAAATCCACCGATTAAAGCAGGCATAACCATAAAAAAAATCATTAAAAAAGCGTGAGCGGTAATAATAACATTATATAATTGGTGATTACCACCCGTTATTTGATTTCCTGGTTGCGCTAATTCCATACGAATAAACATAGAAAAGCATGTCCCTAAAATTCCGGAAAAAGCCCCAAAAAGTAAATATAACGTTCCAATATCTTTATGATTCGTTGAAAATAACCATCTATTGATCATAGAAACAACGCGAGTTAATTTTTTCCGTATGATTCCTTTGCGGGTCACCGAAGGGGTGTTGAACTCCGTTCAACCCAGTCGGTCGCCGACGGCGACCCG
>JAUBNV010198965.1:0-14187 GCA_032354855.1 Desmognathus mavrokoilius | reverse complement strand
TGTATATGATGCTGGCCATGTCAAACCTGTAGGTGGTGAGTACCTGCAGGTCTGTGAGTCCCAGTGGAGAGAGGCGTGCACGGGGGATGTTGGCCCTGCGTTGCCTGGCTCTCCTGCCATGTCCCTGGGGTGGGACTGGTGGGACTGGTGGGGGAGGTGGTGGGGGAGGGGAGGTGGGACTGGTGCCATGGGCCTTCTCCTGTCCCTGTTGTAATGGGCCCTCAGGTAGAGGGGGTGCAGCCATCGTACGTAGCGCCTCCTGCGATCCATCCTTCCAGTGGGTATTTTCCCCTGTAACTGACTTCCTTTTTATACTGGGATGGCCAGCCCCTTTTTCCCAGCATCACCTGGGTGCAGGGGGTGAATTTCCCGCCCTCGCATGGTTTTCGCGTGTATTTTTTGCTTGATTTTTAGCGTGGCCGGTGGGCCTCGTGTCCCGGGGACCTACTTTATGGTTTAGCGTGGGCCACGCTTGATTTGACGTTTGGTTTGTGGACTTTTTCGTACTTGTAATCAAGCGTGGCCCACGCTAAACTCTGACGTGATATTTAGCGTGGTTCCAAGCGTGGGAACCTCGCTAAAATATCACGCTTGGGCCATAATTGTGCTTGGCGTGAGAATTAGCGTGCACGCTTATTTTTAGCGTGGTTCACGCTAATTCTCACGCCTCGCACGACTCATAATAAGGCTTTAAGTCATCGGATGTTGCTTCAGGGTCAAGCAGCCAGTGGTTGAAATCACCACAGATTAAGATCAATTTCCCAGTAAATTCATCCACAATTGAGCAAAGATTTTCAAGCAGGGTATTTAAGTATTTATGATCTTTATTACATTTTGTAGGGTTGATATATACATTAATAACAATAAAAAATCTTGTTGGATTTAAGTCAGTTTTAAAGCAGACAGCCAAAAGATCAGTAAAATTCAACCAGCATTTATGAAATTCCCATGTAATTACCGTGGACACCAAAATAGCCATTTCCCCCGAATTATGACCTTTCTTACTCAGGGTCGCAGGTGACAACACTGATCTGTAGTTATCAATTGCAACATCGCCCAGATACCAGGTTTCTTGAAGTAATAAAAATAATGGTTTAATGTCAAGCACCAACCACCAATACATTTTTCACCCCGCATAAGACCTGCACAGTTCCATGAGCAAAATCGTAATCAAATCATCATTCGTTTCACATATTTCTCCAGTACTGGGCCCATTTATGACAGAAGGCTTGATTGCAACACAAGCATCCAGGCCTCTAGCCTGGCATTAATTGCTATCTACATAGTTTTTAAACCCACAATCGGGCATATTCCTAGTTCTTACCTGGCTAAACTGGGTTTCCAAACCCTTATGCCATTGGCCTTCATAACTCAGATCCCGCCCCATATGCCGTTGTATAAGATCCGAGGGAGCACTAGCTGGACGTTGGCTTGGTACTCTTTCCATAGGCTGAAGTTTTTTTCTCAAACTCTTAAGGCAGTGATAAATATCTACAATGTCATAATCTAGACAAATCCCATAGAATCGCAGTACACCAGGATTTGCCATTAACAGCTCACAAAACATTGGCGAGTTAAAAGTAAAGATCGTCGATCTTTTAAAGTAACTTTTTGATTCGTCAAAAAAATCTACGGAAACAGGAACATCCATTGTAATCATCTTTGGCTTAATATCCTGTGCAGAAATAGCCAACAAGGAAGACCTATTTAAAAATTTGGCCCAGCCACCACTACGGATAGGGAACTCGGGGATCAGTCTAATGCAGGGGTCTCCAACCTTTTCTTCAGTGAGAGCTACCAATTTTCACCGAAAAATGGTCGCGAGCTACCAAACCTAGAAAAAAATGCAATTGTGCAAGGTTTATTACTTAAATTTAACACCGCATTTTTGGAAAACCTGGAAATGTGTTTTAAAAATGAGCAGCTATTAAAGTTGAATTATATAAATATAAATACAATGAAGGAAATGATGTGAGAAGTGGCCAAAGGAGTTCCATCCTGCTTCCAAATGTTGCCTGAAGGGTGCACGGGAGCTACTTTTGGGCATAAGAAGAGCTACCAGTAGCTCACGAGCTACTGGTTGGAGATGCCTGGTCTAATGGAACACCTGTTCGGCATTTCCACCATGCCCTCCACTTCCGGCTGCCTCCCCTTGAATTCGAAAGCACCTATATGTATACTGGCTGGTGTCCAAGCCACGGGGTGCCTCGTGGGTCTACCCCCAGATATGGCCAGCTGTTCGGGTCTCCTGCCCTGTACCACACTACAAGAGGGAGCCACACTATGCTCGGTTAAACTTAAACCCCAACTCCCCTTATTTGCCCCTACGGACAAATCCATGCACCTTCACTTTTCAAGGGGTTCCGTCCCTTTCTTATCCCTTAAAGGTGAGTGCACAACCAGATCAAGAGATCTCCCAATGGTCGCTGCTTCTATATTCTGCCCAATTGCAGATTACACTACCTTCCCATGAGCCGCAGTGGACATAATATTTTGTTTATAGGTTGCAACGTACAGTGCCCATGAGCCGGGGCACCTCCACCAGACTCATTAGCACTATACGTATTATCTAAGTTAGAAGTTTCTATGGCCTGCTGCATACCTAAAACTGCTGAGCCTGAGCACATACCATCCAATTCTGGTAAGTTTGGAAATAATGAATCATTTACTCCCTGCCCCTCAGTTTGCATTGCAGTCGAGCAGACTATATTTTGCTTTAATGTCTTCAGTTGAATCATTAGCAATTTTTGTGTATTCTTCAACGTATGCAGCCCTGAGTCTTTAATGTGGGTTTGTGATAGTCCTTCAGTGAATTCTCCAATGGTAACATTTTCTTATCTAATAGTGCAATAGATTGCTGCAAAAGAGCATTTTGTTTTTGGCCAGACACCAGAGCAGTTGAAGCCGCATCGGCTAACCTCTGTTGTATCTTATACTGGCTTAACAGAATTGAAGCTAAGCTCTCTTTAACCAACTGGATTTCTGGGACCACAAGGTGCGGTAAATGCGGAGTTTTTTCACTTTCTCTTACTGTTTCTGTAACCTGTGCCAATGACTGAACCAACCAAATGTCACTAGTGTGAACAGATTCTATTGTCACAACAGAAGTACAAAGCTGCCTATGCGAGAAACTTTGGCAAAGCACCCTGTTGCTAGCATTCATTCCATTTGATGTAGTTGCAACAGGAGAACAAACAACCTCTCCTTGAGTAAAGACAAGTTGTAAAGATGTTACATTCATGCTATTTAATATTACATCCACATCACCTTGAACTGAATTAATTACGCTCATTTCATTTAAAGACCAACTCAACACTTGTTGTTCTTCAATATCACCTGTTTCACCTTCTGCTGTAACTATAGGGCCTGAGACAAAAGCTATTGTGTCAGCGATCCTTGTTTCCACCCGGACAAATCAGGTTTAGCAAGAAATGAGCTACTTGTGGCACGTTTAGATTTGGATTTTGGTATCAGTGACTCTCTAGCGCTTACCTCTTTAGCACTAGATCTGGTGACCCGGTCAACATTCATTTGTCAGCCATAATTCACAGTTAATCAGTACAACAGCAAGGTTGTCCACTTACGGACAGACTAACAGGTCAGTGACACACTGTTCAAGTTCAAGTTCAACGATTTTACGTGCACCCCGCCCTTAGGCCTCTGCACACGATAACCAGGGGCACCAAAACCAGAAAACAGAGACAGCCATAACGTCAAACCAGAAGGCAATGGAAAGTAGTAACTCAGGTGATGTCAAAAAGCAGGGTTTTCAATGCTTTTTTGAATTCATCGTTAGAAACCAGAGATCTAACACTAAATGGCAGCAAATTCCAGCAACGAGGAGCCTGCACATCAAATGATCTACCGCCAAAACGAGACAGCTTAAAGCGGGGCAAGGTCAATTTTTTGTCCAGTGAGGAACGTAGGGATCTTGAATGATTGACAAAGTGTAGACGGCCCGTAAGATATTTCGGCGCTTTCGCATGGACACATTTATGGGTTATGGAGCACAGTTTGTGGACAATACGTTGTGCCACAGGCAACCAGTGAATGGACCTGCGATGGTGGGAGATGTGGGCGTATTTAGGAGCACCTATCACGGCCCTAACGGCATTATTCTGGATGACTTGGAGAGAATTTACCACCTTACTGTCAACCCCCGCCAGGAGGCTGTTACAATAATCCAGGCGGGAGTTGATCAGTGCTCCAGCCACTCTAACCATATTGTCTTTAGAAAGATATTGTCTAATTTGTCTTAAGAGCTTGATGATGAAAGAGCATGTGGATTTAGTATGTAACATGTGTTTCCACATGTTCATGGAGGAATCCAGGTAAAAACCCAAGCTCTTGACAGAGTTCGACGTGGCATTGTTGCAGCCTTCGATGTTAAATGATTTATACTCTGGAGAAAGCTTCATTAGTTTTTGACGAGTGCCCAGCAGGATGATCTCAGTTTTGTCTCCATTTAAGACCAATTTATTGGTTGTCATCCAATCTTGTACTAATTGGAAGATGTTATGTATAGTGGCCGAGTCCTCAAGATAGTTACCGGACAGTGGGAAAAACAGCTGAGAATCATCCGCATAGTTAGTAAAGCCAATGCGTGCCTGATCCAATAGGTCAAAAAGAGGCCTAGTGTAAAGATTGTAAAGCATCGGGGATAGGCACGCACCCTGGGGGACTCCTCTACACAAAGGTGCTGGCTTGGCAAGAAACGGGCCTGAAAAGACCCGAGCACTGTATAACTGCAGAAGAAAAACCTACACCACGCTTGCTGTGCCAAGACACAGAGACGGGAACAAAAATATTCGGTTACAGCTTGACCACTATTTCATTACAGTTAGAAGCTGAAATGCAGATTAACTGACCAAATAACACGCTGTATAGCTGCAAAGGAAAATCTACACCACGCTTGCTGTGCCAAGACACAGGGGCGGGAACAAAACTATTCAGTTACAGCTAGACCACTATTTCATTACAGTCAGAAGCTGAAATGCAGATTAGCAGACCAAATAACACGCTGTATAGGTGCAAGAGAAAATCTACAGCACGCTTGCTGTGCCAAAACACAGGGGTGGGAACAAAACTATTTGATTACAGCTTGACCACTATTTCATAACAGTTAGAAGCTGAAATGCAGATTAACAGGCCAAATAACCCACTGTGTAGCTGCGATAGAAGAACTACACCACACTTGCTGTGCCAAGACACACGGGCGGGAACAAAACTATTCGGTTACAGCTTGACCACTATTTCATTACAGTTAGGAGCTAAAATGCAGATTAACAGGCCAGATAAGACGCTGTATAGCTGGAAAGAAAAAGCTACACGGCGCTTGCTGTGCCAAGACACAGAGACGGGAACAAACGTATTCGATTACAGCTAGACCACTATTTCATTACAGTTAGAAGCTGAAATGCAGATTAGCAGACCACATAACACGCCGTAGAGGTGGAAGAGAAAATCTACACCGCGCTTACTGTGCCAAAGCACAGGGGCGGGACCATTAAGCTAAAAGTTAGTAAAAAGTACCACACTGCCAAGCGGCCACGCAGCCTAAAACTGCCCAAAACGTGACACTCTGGTGTCACTACGCTGCTGCTTCGCTGGCCGCTCGGCCCTGGGAGAGTTTTTCAATGCCTCCAGGAGTTTGTTGCTCACTTAATTGGACTCAATACAGCTGAGCCCTAGCTGCTCCAGGCGCCTGCCCCAGCCAGCCCCTTTGCTTCTAAGGTGCAAAATTTATTTTCTTTTTTCAAACTGCTGATGTGCAAAATGGAAAATAGATGTGCCAGCCAAACACACAGAAGAAACGCTCAGAGTCTGTTCGACCCCCGGCACCTTCAAAGAAATTGAAAAGTCCAATGGTACTGCCCAAGACGTGACACTCTGCTGTCACTCCGCTGCCGCTGAAATAAAATTGAACTGCATTAATAGAAACTTTGGTGCACATTGGACAAATATTTCAACTTTGTGCGCACATGAGTGCAGATTTTCCAGACACATTGGATGGTGGAGCAATCTTCATTATTTGTGTTGATTCACATAAGTAAACACAAATGACTGACATACATCCCATGCACTGGAAATGGGCTGTTCAGCTCCTCTCCCTAACTTGACTTCAGTGCAGTCATGTTGCTTAAGGCAAACAGCATTGCACGTAGCAATAAGTCCCCCACACTGTTGCTGTCCTGTGAACTCTCCTCGTTCCTCCCTTCCTTCATCCTCCTCCCTCTACATTCCCCATGCTATCACAGCCCTGTCACGTCACCTTCATCCTACCATCCAGTATCCTCCTAGCCACTCCCAGCCCCCTTATTTAACTGAAAAATATTAACCCCCTACATGCACCCATTCCCCACCCCTGCCACCCCAAAATTTAAATAAAAAATTATGGAAACATTTACTTGTCTCTCCGTGACGTTCCTTCTCTGTTCATCTTGTCAGGCTTCTGTAGTCTTTTCTCTCTTTCTACCAATCTGGCAAAATATAGAAAAGACCACGAAAGTCCCACAAAATGGCGAGACGGGCAAAGGGAGAACAGGCGCACTAATGTAAGCATTTATGTGGCTGTGTAAAGTGTTTATATGTCTGCGTCCCCTGTGCATTTGTTTGCTCCTCCCTCTCCCCATGTGTGTCTGTTTGCCCCTCCCACTCTCCCTGTGTTTTTTGTCCCCGTTACTCATTGTCCACTTGTACTTGGCCACCCCCTAGTGTCACCACTACCCCATCCACAAATTAGCCGCAACTCCTACACCACCGCCCCCCGCCAGTCACCATGCTCCCTGAAATGTTGTTTGTTCTACTGTTCCACTACACCCCCCTCCTTTGACCACCTTCTCCAGAACCTCCTTCGGCCTCACCAGTCACCCCTCACCCGCACACTCCTCAAATGCAGCAACCCTCAATGCGGAACATTAGGCAAAGCTTCCTATCCGATAAACCCCAGTCTTATCCTGCCTGTCTCTCCATTTGCCCCCAGCCTAACCCTTCCTCTCCAGTTGCCCCCTTCCCTCCCTATTTAAAAAAAAGTATTACATTTTAAAACTTTCTTGGCTATGGCAGTTCATCTGGTCCTCATCGGTGTGTTTTCTCTTAGCATTTCTTCTTTATCGCTTACGTACTGTAGGCGAAAGGGAAGCCAGACTTTGGGAAAACACATGGCAGAGACCAGGAGCTGTTGGAACTGCAGAAGTTGGATAAGTATTTTTGAAAAATAGTGTTCGCCCTCCCTCCACCTTCCTCCCCCCCACACACACACACACCCATCCTGTCTGCATCACCACCCGCTTCCCCCGTGTTTCTACCCTATTTTCATCCACCTCCCTTAACCTAAAATGTGCCGCCCGCAGACTCTCCAAAATACCTGTTCCCATCACACCCAGAGCCTTGCCAATATACAAAGGCTACAGAAGAACACTTTGGCACAGACGAGAGCTACAAGAGTCAGTAAAGCCTTCTTTTTTTCCCCTTCCTCCTCATCCACCTCCCCTTGCCCACCATCCTGCCTGTCTTTATACCCCAAGCACATTTGCCCTCAGCACCCCACCCACCCATTACCCACACACCCAGAGCCTCGCCAGTCACCCCCACCCAGCCAGAGCCTCACCACTTCACCGCCTGACCAGTCAGCCCCACCCACGCCTCACCAGTCATCAAATGAGCCTCACCAGTCACCCCCTCCCACCTGCACTGTGCATTTCATCTGTTTATCTGCTTTGGTCTTCAAGTGCATCTCTCCAGCTGCCTTGTGCTTTTTCTCTCCAGCTGCCTTGTGCTTCATCTCTCCATCTGTGTGTTACCACTCTATGAAGCACTATCTCTCATATACCACTCACACTAATGCAACTGTCATCCTATCACCACTCTCACTCCATCACCACACTCAACTGATCACTATTTTTTCATCTGCTACCACTCTGACCCTCACTCGCACTACCATGCCACTTTCTCACCATACCACATTCACCATTGCCTCACACCACTCTCATATCACACCACTCTGTCATCATCTATCGATCTCACTACTTGCACCCATTCTCACTTCATCTTATTACTCTCAACCCACCACTATCTCCTTACTACCCCTCCACTGACCCACCACTTTCACCCCTACCAACATCTCTCCCCCTTGCCAACATCTCTTACCTCCTACCACTTTGCTCCTAGCTCTCCCTTGACACCTCAACATTCTCCTCCCTACTTTCTCAAGACACTACTATTCTCAATCCCTATTTACACCATTCACTAACATACCATTATCACCCCCTACGTTTTTCTCCTCCTCTCACTATACCACTCCCATCAACTCCATCACCCTCACCTACCCACCATTAAACATCTCCATCCTCCACCGATCGATCCATCTACACCCCACCACCCATCAACTTGGATCCAATTATCTAGTGGGAGCTCACCCATCCACTTGCATCTAATCACCCACATTCATCCATACATGCGTGCACAAGCATTTATCCACAATCGCCCAACCGTACATTCATGCACATCCATTCACAATAAACTCAGAAAAGGATAGACTTTACTAATGTTTGTTAAATTTAGCTATGAGTTTCCCATTTATTTCCTCCACAGTATTTTGAGTTGGTGGATTTTTAACCATTTCTTCCAATGATTATCCCAAACAGTTAAATTTTTTATTTGCAAAAGTTATCCACTCATTTTTCCAAAAAGTAGGATGACCAAACTTGTATAACAAAATTTGTCTTGTGATATCTCTCCTGTGCGGCTGCATATATTTAAAAAGAATAACACTGGATTTAGCAATAAACTGTGGTAAATCAATAAAATAGTGGTTTACAAGTATGATAGCTCATTGTTTACAGAATTTGGTAACTTCAGTAATGACTTGATGAACAATCTTTCATGAGTACTTAATAAGGAAATATTGCCTATTGTCCATAACTCTTGACATAAAAAGAGCTAAACCTACTGCTTTGGCATCGGAAACCTTCAAAACCTGAGTGAGCGCATTGCCTCGGAGAGAAAAGGCAAGCTGTAACAGAGTTTGATGATAGGTGCCGATGTTTTGGGGAGGCACTAGGCATCCTCCCATGAGTTAACTCATGGGAAGCCACCTGTTGCAGCTCCAAACCATGTTCGGGTCAGAGCGGTTTACCTTTGGGCTGGTTGGTGGACAGTCCAGGAGTGAACCCCCAGCTCGCAGCCACACACCAATTGTGCATGCATCAAGTATACTGTTGCATACATGGCGCATGCGCAGTATGACGGCCGGCCGCTAACGGGGTAGTCGACCGAACATACAGGCTATTTGCAGCCCTAGCCGAAGCAATAGCCAATAGCTCTGTGAGCTCCATAAGGAGCTCCTATCACTTTGGCTGGTGCTGCGAATAACCGAATATCGGCACTGATATATTTTAATAATTTCCGATCAATGAATTTTAGATTGAAAATTCAGATAGTTGTACTTAACAAGCATTATCCCTTTCATATACAATTTGTAAGATGTCTTTTTCACAGGGTGTTCCCAAAAGTCAATATTTCAGACTTTGTGATATTTACATGCATATTGCTTGAATACATAAAGCCACAATAGACTGACAACAGGACCTGCAACATTGACAGGGTTTTAGATAATATAAGGCAGTCGTCAACATACAAAAGTGCTGGAATTTTAAGAATTGTTATTGTTGGAACATCTGCAGTTCTATTAGCCAATTTATCAAATAAATTGTTAATGTATAAATTAAACAATAAAGGTGTGAAAGTGTACCCTTGCCACACACCTGATTTAATATAAAACCTCTTCGCAACATATCTGTTGTTATTATAAAGTACTATGCCCTACATATCATTATATAATGAAATTAAAATCTTTAAAATAGACTCAGGTTATCCTTTATGTACAAGAAAATTCCATTACAATAGTTTTTAACATTCCGCCAGGGTTTCCCCAGAGAAGCCAGCACAGGTACTACTTTTTCACCATGAAGCACGTGAAGAAGTATACATTATAGGCCATCCCAGCTTTCTTTGCAGTTAAAGGCTACTTTGCACCTCATTTATTTTCAAGCTGTCAATGTCAACGCTCCCATGAGCGTTGACATTTTGACAACTGGGTAATTGCCTCCAACTACTACCCAGCTTTGTAGGTATGTGTGGTAGGCTGCCTGGCTTTGCTTTTATTGCCAAGCTGTCAATGCTGCCACTAGCAATGGCATTTTACAGCTTGGTAATTGCCTCCAATTAAGCACCCAGTTTTGTAGTTGGTGTTAGTCCTAATTTCTTTCTAATTTGTTTCAGTAACAGTAGTAACACTTTCGCATGCCTATAAATGGGTATTTAAACTGGTCTCCATTCCAAAAGACATTGCTGAAAAGGATGCTCAAACAACTTATTTGGGCAGAGTAAACATTTCTCATCTTCTTCTGCATTTATGTCAAAACATTTGAAATATTAAAACTAGGAAAAAATTACTTTTTTTGTCTGAAAGCTCTGATTATGCGAGAGAAGATGAAATATATCATTTTTTGCAGCAAAGCCACAACATTTCAGTCTGCAAAATTCCTAATTCCAGTGGCCCTGCTCATACTTCTCTCTGCTGCCTTTCTGCTGTGCGTTTTGTATGCTTTGTAGATTTCTAATAAGCGTTATTGCTTCTTTACCTTGTAAATTGTCTGCTTTGTGTGCTATTCATAAACTGTGCTTGCCTATGTGTTCACTTGGCTTTTAAATATTTTTGTCTACTAAGAAGAGCTTTTACTATTTCAACTGTAGAAATGCCCTGACTTAAATTTCTTTCAAAACAGCCTTTCATTTACCCATCCATCCACTCTCTCACATCACCTCGCTACCCACCCACTGTCTCATCTAACCACACACTCTCATTATTTCACTTCTGCCCTCCCACCCGCTGTCCGATTACTCCCAACTGACCAACCCTCCCAGCCACTGTCTCACCCCTCCCCACAACCAACCCACCCAGCCACTGTCTCATCTCTCACCACCCACCTACTGTCGCACCTGTCACCACCCACTGTCTCGCCTCTCCCCAATTACCCACCTACTGTCTAATCTCACCCTACCAACTCACTGTCTCGTCACACCCCGCCCATCCACCCATCACCTACCCTCCTGCTTTCTATGCTCAAACCGCCCACCCTCCCATCAACAGCCTCGCCTCACGCACCTACTGTCTCACCTCACCCCAGCAACTGTCTAGTGTCACCTCACAGCAACCATACACCCACTGACAATCTCACCTTACCCGACCCACCCAGCCAATGTCTCATTTACCCCATCCACCTGCCCATTACCTAATCACACCCCACCCATCACCCACACCCACTTACTCTCACTCACCCATTCACCTATCTATTGTCTTACCTTACTCCACCCACTAACTCAAACACATACAGACTCACCTCACTCACCGACTCACCCCATCCACACAATGCAACTCATCCACTGGCCAACCCACTGACTCACCTCATCCCACCGATCCACTGTCTCCCCTCACCCTGCCTATCCACCATCGAACCTCACCACTCGCATCTAGCTACCCATTCACTGTTTTATCCCATCTCAACTACCCACCCATCATCTCAACTTCCTCACCCACCTACTACTGCCTGACCTCACCCCACCCACTGTTTCACCTCAACTGACCCACTCTCTCAGGGTCTCAATTTACCTCATCCACCAACCCACTGTTTCACTTCACCTCCCTCCACACCTCATCTGGCAACCTCACTCACTGTCTCTCCCCATTCAGGCCCCTTCACTCAACCATGCACTCCTCAAATCTATCCATATCCACCCACTTACCCATCAACTCACCTCACCACACCCATCAACCCCACCCGCTTACTCTCACCTCACTCCACCCACCCATCATATTTAACCTAACTCTCCCATTGTCCCAACCCACCCACCCACTGACTCAACCTCACGTCCCCAACTCACCGAGGCTTCTCACCCACCACAGTCTCACCTCTCCCCACCCACTGTCTTACCTCAACTAATCCCACTCTTCTACTGTCTCAATTTACCTCACCCTCCAACCCAGTGCCTCACTTCACCACACCCCACACTCCCACTTACTGTCTCACTCCATTCAGGCCCCGCCACCCAACCATGGACTCACCCACATGCAAAAATCTAATGGCATTGGCCAATGCTTGTAATTAACATGCTTTGGGAGTGACACGTACAGATTGAATACTTGTTCCTCCACACCTTGTTTCTTCCTAAAACCTATTTGGAGAGGCAATATATGCATATTTACCTTGGACCAATCTGCAATAATTTCTGGTAGAGAAAAGTATCTTACATGAAATTGATATCAAAGATAGTTTACCGCAATCACGCCGGGTTTTTAACACCGCACGGCAATTATGCCGACTTTTCAGGGTTTTTTTCGTTTTTTTTTTTCCAAGGTCCATGTGGACATGGAGTTTTTTTTTTAATTAAAACGGGCGGAGCGGAGGTGCCGAATGTTTTAATAAAAAAAAAAAAAGAAAAAAAAAAAGAAAAGTCGGCGGAATTGCCGTGCGGTGTAAAAACCCCACGGTTATTACATAGATCCATCAAAGATATGGACCTTTATTTCTCAGGTAGGGCTTGATATCCTTTTTTGAAAATTGGAACAACCTGTGAAATTTTCCCAAGAGTGGGAATGTTTCTAGTTTGTATAGTATCCAGTTAAAACATGATCCAAAAATTGATAAAATGTAAGAATACATCAGGTAGAATTTTGGCATTAGGTATTGTGAAGACAGTCCTTCCGGTGTGCATGTGATTTTTTTTTCGCCAGCTAGGGGCCAAATGGACCCCTAGGCTGGTCATATGTGTATGTTGCATAGGGGTTAGGGTGCACCCTTGGGTGCCACCAGTCGTTGCAGGGGTCGCATGCGACCCTTAGTCAGCATGGTAAGGTGGGGAGGGTCCCTGGGAGGGTCCCTTTGTGTCCTTAGTAACCTGGGAAGTCTCACCATTGGTCCAGCTAGTGGGCTCAGGGGACCCCCTCCTGCACCTCTCATCCCTTGCGTGACACTTCACAGCTAGGATTAGCTTAGGGTGTGTGTGTGCATTTTTTCAATAACCATGTGTGAAATGCTCAGGCGCGTGTGTTTTGACCATTTTAACATGGGAGTGTCTAACCGCTGCGTTCGAGGCTCCCATCGCCCGATGTAATGCTATGGGCGGGTTTTGGACGTTCAAGGCTACTGCGTAACCTCGAGCACCCAAAAGTAGTTTTCTGCTAAAAATCACAGTTAATTCATGATGCGGTTATGATTTAACTGAGGTTGCACGGAAAAGTGCGTCCGGCTCCCCTGCGTGGATTAGCTCGGATTCAACACTCGATTCCGTGTTTGGGCCTTATCTTGAGTGTGCCCCCCTTTCTAGGAATAGCCACGTGGCTTATTTCTGAAACTGAGTGCACACTCAAAATGGGGGCCGGGGTTGCTGAACCAGTTATCCAGGGCTGGGAACACATGTCGACAAACCCCCCAGGGGTGCCTCTGCCCTGGAGCAGCAGGGTGGCCTTGCTCCTGGGCAGCCTCAACTCCTCCTGGTGGGAGCCGATGGGCGGGCAGGGCCTTGTACTTCCCGTGGGTGGGATCCTCACCCAGAGGGAAGATTAGGGGGATGCCCTTTGTAGTTCAACCTCCTCCCTCTTCTTCAATAGAGCCCTCACCAGGCTTTTGTGGCTCTTCAATGCGGCTGACACCCCTCTCTTTTGTCTTTGCCGGCCATAGGTGTTGGGAGCCTTTTGTGTGTGGGGATGCCAGGCTTGGGTCTGCCCAAGCTGGTGTCCTCGTCGGCCCGAAAGCAGACTTTCTGTCTGGAGGACTGGAATCTTCCATCTGGGGGTTACATCCCCTCTCATGGGAAGGTTCTTGGTTTAACCCAGCCATGGCCCACCAGGGCAGGGCTGAAGTCTATATAATACATGAGTTTAGCTCATGAATCACTTTCTCTGATTGTACCTCTGAGTACCCACACGTTGTGGATTTATTGCAGAGGGGTTTCTACTAAGGAAGACGGGCTTGGAGGGAGCGCCTGGTCTTCTGTGTCTAAGCCACGATAGCTTAGCCTGGCCTAGCAGCGATGCATCAGAGTTTGGCTGCCTCGTCCTTTCGGAGTCATTGGAGTGGTGAGTCCTGATTGCATCTGTCTGTGGTACCGGCCTTGTATTTGACTTGA
>JAUBNV010187915.1:0-14231 GCA_032354855.1 Desmognathus mavrokoilius | reverse complement strand
CATACCTACACGGCGGCGGGGAGAGCAAGGGAAGTCTCTATTCATCGCTGTGAAGAGAAGTACGTGAAAGTCCAACAGCGATAAGGCTCATTTTCTCCCTGAGGAAAGGGGAACACCTCTCACCCCGGAGGAAATGTCTCAAATGGCTCAGACTACAATCCCTGGTTTACTTTCGAACATGCCAGACCATCTGGAAGACCCTCAGACATAAAGGCCCCTCTTACGCTCAGTCCTGGATCAACACCCCACAGCGGTCCCGCTGCCGCCGTATGGTCCACCTCCACACCCTCCAACCCATCCTCTGCAAGAAAGCAACCAAGGGCGGTCACTCCCTGGGCTACAAGGGAGCCATCCTGTGGAACTCTCTACCGTTGCCCCTGAGATCGCTGACCCACTTCCCTCTTTTCAAAATGGCTTTGAAACATTACCTCCTCTGGAAAGACGACCTTGAAGCATCCGGGCCCTAGATATTGCCTTTCAGGGAGGGTAACACTGTGCCCCCTTAGTAGGGGTGCATTCCACCAGCTTTACCCCAGTCACAGCAACCTCGGAGCCTTCTTTGACTCACTCCCCACGCCCCCTCACAGTTCTCCCTCCCAGCTGCCTTGTCCCATTGTCATCCAGGAGTTCTGTCCGTACCCGATAAGCCCCCCCCCTGCCTCTCCACTGGCTGGGCTCGTATAACATCATTGCCTCTCTCAAGCCAACCACATACAAGGGGGATGCCTGTCCTGCCTTTATTGTCACAGACGGTGCACCTTCCCTTATTACCCGTATTACAAAATGTGTTAACACTTCATTTTTGACATCTTAAGTGCTCAGTTGTGTTAAACTTTCTTTGATTACTCCTCTCTTAAAAAAGCATCTCTAGATCCCTAGATTCCAACAAATTACTAATGTGCCATTCCTTTTCAAATCAAAATATATTTATTCGTGGAGCGCACTATGCCAAAGGCTTCAAGGTGCCAGGTGCAGTACAAAAATGTATACGTATATAAAAAGCATAATAAAAACCATAGATCAAACATAGATCCTTTTAAAGATCCTGGGCAGAGCGGCCTTTTTACAGGTGCAAAGTTACATCTTAGCACATCACCCCTTGGGCACAAGACATTTGGGCTTACAGGAGGCTCTTGGGACTAAGTTGGCCTTGCTTGCCATTAAATCAATCCTACATCAGATAGCTGATAGAGGAAGTCTGGCTCTTCAGACGTGGTTTCACCTGTCAGCTGCTTTTGACCTTGTCGATTATAAGATTCTGGTCGACAGGTTACAGACTTGTGCCAACCTTTCTGAAGAAGCAGCCGAGTGCGTCTACTCCTTTCTTATTGGGCAAACAGCCAGAGTCTTTGATCAGGATAACACAGCAGACCCTGTGGAGCTTACCTGTGGTGTACCTCAGGAATCATGCTTGTCCCCTACACTATACAACCTGTTTACAAGACCCATTTTTGATTTATTGGATATCAAAGATATCCTTTATACAAACTATGCAGATGACATGCAGGTCATCTTGCAAATATCGGGAAATTATAGTCCGGACACCACGTGGCAACCATCATTCAAGATTGGATGCCACGCAAGTTCTGGCCCTCAATGACTCTAAGACTGAGTTATTGCTAGTTTGCACATGTATTAGGTTAAAGAAATTGTCCCCTCAATACAAAAACCTTCCCATAGCGGGCTGTACCATTCTCATTGCTGATAAAGTTAAATCGCTTGGGGTTTATTCTGCCTCCACCTTTTCAATGAGTCGTGTGTGGGCTAAAAAAGCATGGTCATGTGTCAGAGGCACGGAGGGACATTCATTGGCTACCGGTTAGATCACATGTCTCGTTCCGTCTACTTACCATCACGCATAAGACGCTGTTTGGCAACAGCCCACAATATCTAAAGAACAGACTTCATTGGCGCCCTGAGATCTGTACATTGCAGTCTAATGACTCCAACCTCTTACTTATACCCCGATACAAGCTGGCGTCGGGGGTAAGCTTGCATTTGATCACTACGCCCCCTGGCTGTGGAATGCACTGCTGCCTGACCTGATGAGTATTGAAATCCTTGCCAATTTTAAGGCTGCATTAAAGACACACTTGTTTGAATAGCTTGATTCTTTTATCTGATGATTCTGGACTGTTTTACTAACACTCTCCTGGGTTTAAATTCACTACTTTTGCCTTTTTTGTCTGTTCTGGTATCGACTAGTGGACACTGGTATCGACTAGTGGACACTGGTATCGACTAGTGGACACTGGTATTGACTAGTGGACACTCGTGAAAGAGAGCTCAGTATTAAATAGGTTTCCTATTTTGTGAGGGGGAATTGATGCCTAGACTGGTTGACCACTTAACCAAGTGTATTGCAATAAGTTCAGCTAAACCAACCAGGAGCATTGTGCTTTTTGTCTCATTCAAACATAAAAAGGCTGTTTCTACTCTAGTAATATGCATATTGCAAACACTTGAAAATATATGACAGTTTTCCTTCATGTTGCTCAAATATACATACTATATTTGTGTCTCCTCTGTATACATTTGAAGGGGGTGTTATTATTCAATAAGTTGAGTGGTTGGTAGCGGAAGATGCTAAATAGGGGCGTTAACAATGAAAAGTTCATGCAACTTGGACGCCTGATGGTTCATTCATTTATTCATTCGTTTGTTCATTCATTCAACTTCTTTCATTATGCGCAAGACTGCAGCAACTTTTGCTACATCAAAATCAAAAGCTCTTTACAAAGACACAATACATATTAAAATTGACAGTGGTAAAATCAATGTGCCAAACTATTAGTGCTAAAAATGAGAAAGTGCTAGACTTATACAAAATAAGCTAATTCTAACCAATAGTTCATAAATCTTTAAAGAAAATAACATTGTAGTGTGACAGTATTTATTACCTCAACTATCAAATATAATCAAATGCGTAATATCAAGGCCTTCGAGACAAAATTTGATGAAAATCGAAAAATAGACCAACAACTTCTATGTGTAAACACGTTTTACCCATTGAAAAGGTTAATTTTTAGGGGCTCGTCAGGAGGACAGGTCATGACAGACAATATTATATCATGGAAACATACACTACATGAAAATACAGATAAAAGATTTGAGAAGTACAAAATACAACAACTTAACTATTTCCAAAATATTTTGAATAGTTTGATAGCATCACTTCTCAATTACCATAGATGTAAGTTTGCAGGAAAATGGTGATTTCCAGTTGGGGTGACTTTTTTAACCCCTTAATGATTAAATGTTAAAAATTGAGTATCAATATTTCTGCTATTTTCTTTCTGTAGCCCTTCCCCCAGTATGTACACATCCTGACAGGGAGACGCCATTTTAGAAATGCCATCAAAACAGAAGTTCTATTAACAGGTGTTAACAATAAAGTATTAGGAGGTAATATGTAATACCTAATTTGATGTTGCGATTGTTAAATGCCCCTTTCATATGTACCTGTCCTGTATGGTAGTTGCCATCTATATTCTACAATCAGTGGTAATCGGTGACTGTTCTTCAAAAATCTAATGTCCACGGTTTTATACTATCAGTTATGTCATTAGATGTTTTGAAGAAGAAATAATGACATTTTGGCGATATCACACTGAAATCGTTTGGCGGTTTGACGGTATGCTCCACAAAAGCTTATCTGTGTTCGGCGGAGACCAGAGAGTAATGGAAACTCACTACCTCATGTCACAGTTCCTACCAAGTACCCTGGCACAAACCACTGCTCCACACGAAGGCTCGTAGAAAGGTCTGACAAATTATATGGTGTGGATGAAGAGCTATGTTGTTTCTGTGCAGTTACAGGGCAATGCTAGCTAAAATCAAAGCTGACATGTAAATGAGAAGGACTGTGGGTCACACCCATAATACTTTTTGCAATGTTAGATCAGAAACATCCAGTGTCACAAGTGCATACGCAATCTGACCTCTCACCTAGACACTGCATACACAAGTACCTTTACATACTGTTATGTAGCACACGACTGTAAGTAACATGTGTGACAATGGGGGAGCTGACAACAATGTTGGTAATACGTCAGCTAATGCGAGAGCCTGGAAGTGACTAAATCTCGGCTACCACTACTTTATCTCTTTGCCGTCACCTTCAAAACTTAAGCAGAGCTGTAATTTATCATTTTTTTAAAAAAAATACTGCATTTTACAGTAATTGCACTTTTAAAAGTAGCACGTTACCTCGACTTCCTCAATTAAAACTGAGGTCAAAGGTTAGCGGCTTAGGCTCTTTCCTTAGATTTTGCTATAAATTTCCTGCCCTCTATGGACAAACTGTGGAGCACCATGTAAATATAGAAACTAAAAAAGAAATTTCATGAAAAGAAAACATTTTCAAGAAAAATGGGAAACTGATAAGTATTGATAGTTTTAAATGCTCTATACAAAACACCTTTACACCCCTTAGCTGCTAAGGGAGTTTCACCCTCCAGTGCTAAGCTTTTTTTTGGCTGTTTGGTGGTGCGCTTGGTTAGAGGCCTCTAACTTTTGATTGACTGAGTCTCGATTTGAGTGACTCACAAATTGAGTGACTTCAAGGCACTGACCTCAATTCACAAATCGGTGAATTTATGACAATTACCTTGAATTTAGTAGATTTGTTATCTAGGTCACCGTGACCTTTGTTGTAAGTATTATAGCTGAAAAATTAACAGAGCCCATATCACCGGATATGTCAAAGGCAGTATTCGAGGTGCGGATGCCTCTTTTAAAACCTGAATGGTGCAAATCCGTTCAGCAGTGCGGACTGTCGCCACAACACCAAATTGAGTATTTCCCTATGGAAAATCCCCATGTTAAGTGACCGTGGGGACTACACCGAATATCTATAAGAACCATTGTATGCTTTTGCACGAACCTTGCCCAGAATGTACTCTATGCACTGGTGTTGTGATGTTTTTCCATCCGGTGCCTTTAATTCCTGTGTTCTACTCTCTCACTGGAAGCCTCCTGGATTCTGCCCTTGTCAGTTGGAGATTGAGCAGTTTCCTGGCTGGGCTGTTGTCCTGTTAACTACAGAATAAATCCAGCTTGAACTTACTTGTTGCACCCTTGGATCTTTACATTTTGGTGATGAGCACAGGTCAGCCCAGCCTCCCGAACCCTTCTGTCATTGGCCTTCTTGATTACGTTACGGAGGATTGCACCTGCCAACTTCACGCAACAGAGTACTACCTCAGCTGACTTCCGATCACTCCGTGGAGGTCTTCCTGCTTGCCTGTGTGCATTACGAACTTAGGCTTGTGGTATTCATGTAATTTGGCACACCCCCTCAATGCAACGCACACACGCGTGCAATGCACAGCCTCTCGTCTGTGTCACTCATGCGGTGCCGAGAGTCACAGCACTGCTCTCGCGCTGTCACAAGACACTGCTCTCTCGCACATGCGTGTCCCGGTGAAACGTCGGATCTGCTTCACGCATGCTCCCTACTGCACCTTTGCGTATTTGAAGTGGATTAAATCCCTGGACTTGCAATGCGCATGCTGTCCTATTGCTTATACGTCAATGTTCGTTGTTCTCAAGTGATCTCAGCATCAGACATTGTTCATTTCAATAAACTCTGAACATTTGATGCCTAAAGTACATTTAAACACTTTTGGCCTGGAATTAGCTTATTTCACTTTTATTTTATTTTTCTACATTTTTAACATGCCTCATTCCAATAGAGCTACTCCCTCTTCGTCCTCAACAAGTTTACCTTCCATGACATCTATGCATAATGTGGCATCTCCCCCTCCCTTCCTGGCACACCCTCAATTCCCTGGAAATGTGGTTCCGCACTTTCCATGCTTACATCATGGCTTCTGGAGGCAAACACTTTGACTCTGCGTGGAAGTACTATTTGCTTTATAATTTATTGTATTGTATTGTATTGTATTGTCGGTTCTTGTATGGCGCAGAATCACCACCTCGGCAGTATCGAAGCGCCACGGGCTGGAGGGGATCAGCAACAGCCCGATTTCTATTCGAGATCCCGCCGCCTTTTATGTGCTTTGAACCTTGAGAGAGCTTGAGTTCATAACTCCCTTTACGGTTGCGTGTATTTATCAGTTGTGTATGTTTTTCTTATTGAGTGTGTTTTACCTCGTCCCTAGGATGTTAAAGTGTGATAGGGAGGAGAAGTTATGTGTTGGCTGGGTGAGATGCGTGTGTGTTGTTAGCGTGTTGTTAGCATTGTTGCTTTTGGGATGTGCTGGGGTGTGATTTCTGTAGGGTATGCTTTGTAAGATCCGTGTCCATTTGTTGGGGTCTGTTGAGTGCTCTTAGCCTTTGCGATGGCTTCTAAAGAATTCGTGCTAGACTTGATGACATGATTTATTGTGCAGACTGGTCTGGTACCTTGGTGTGTGGAACACACATTGGTCACAGATGCTCGAAAGGGATCCAAATTCTGTTCCAGACACCAACGTAGCATCATTTATTGTGCAGACTGGTCTGGTACCTTTAAACGTTTCTATTTCAGACCTGTAGAACATGTGGCTGGCCTGATAGTTAACAGGCTTAAACCATGCATAATGTAAGCCTCCGCACCCTTCACCATAAAATAATGATTGTTCCTACGTTAGTTTTAGGACAATCGCAGGTTTATTAGAAAAAGGCACAGAGGCGAGGATTATGCCACCCTGTTTATAAGATGTTGGTAAAATTACACTTTGGTTTTAATTGGATCCTCCATCTGGTGGGGTTTGCTCTTGCTTGGTTTCCAATAAACCTTTATAGGTCATGATTGTTGATGTTCTCATAATATCTTTTACCCCTCCAAAAAGTGCCCTTTTTCCCAGCAGCGATGGACCAGAAGTAATTTCACCAGCATTATTGTGGTTCCGGTTGGTTCCTTCGGAGGCATTTATCCCTGAAGAGGATTCTTATTTACATGGTTATGGTCGTTCGGTGGGTACTGAGGAGGAAGTAAAGGAGGAGTTAATAAAGGAGGTGATGTGTGGGACTTGGTGTCCAGCAGAGTCCTTAATGATGGGAGTGGGGCAAATGTCACAGTTACAGGGGGAGGGTTGGAGGCCTCTGATGATGGAGGGCACTTCTCCTTCTATGAGAGGCATAAAAGACAAAGGTGGGTGGGAGGAAGGGGAGGTTTGGGGAGTTGGCAGTCATCCACTCTGCAATCCATATTTTGTAAAGCCTACTGAACCTTCAGCTGACTTGTCGTATAATGAGCTGCTGGTGTAACAAAAGGCAAATGCCATCCTCCGCACCACAGGCAGTTAACATGCCACATGCACTCCAAAGAGGGTGTCTGACAAAGAGAGAACCACTTTGCCAGTCAGATGCATCCCTTTCTGTTCTTCAGTGTCTCACTCCAATACTTCAACAAAACAAAACTTGATGGCTGGAGAACCTAGAATTAATCTATGCCACTGGGAACACCTCTGAGCAGCTTTCCAAACCATCATTTTTTTGCTTGCATCTGCCAATTCTGCCAGTTTCAGATCAGTATGCAAATCAGTTTTGGCACCTCCAATGGCAAAAGGGTTAATTCCCTGATGTTTGTCGACAATGCCATCCTCTTGGACTTGACACCCGGTGGACTGCAGGAAAAATTAATCGCTCTAAAAATCAGGACAGCCAAATTTTGCAACTCCACTTTATATGGATGCGAAATGTGAGGCCCTCAACTTACGTCAACCCTGAACCGCATAGATTGTTATAACTGGAGAACTTGTCTAGGACTCCCCAAATATGCTCCCCTCCCAGGCATATTAATATAAATTGAGGAGCTAGCTATGGTCGACATCATGTGGCCCCGTGTGTTCAATTACTATAGGAAGCGGAGATATAATTCCTGTCAGTATATTGTCTGTGATTGCTTCCAAGAGGGTTATGCGTCTACTATCCCCTACCAATTTAAGAAAAATTTGGATAACTGCATTAAAATAAATAAACTTGATGAATTGTTTGTGACCGATCCCAGGACTATTGGTTTCTCCAAAGCAAGAGTGCGTGCTGCAATTTATTCCAATGCATTTTCACACACCCTCGCAGATACCTTGAGATATTCCACCTTGCAACTATGGAGATTGGCCAAGGTAAATGCTGCACGTGATCTGTAGTTGACCCAGTATGGGTTGTCATCAGTTGCAATCTGGGTATTAATGAAACTGAGACTGGGTCTTCTTCCCACAAATTTAGCACTGTTAGCTCGTTTGAATATCCCTGCAGAAAGTAGGTTTTGTAAATATTGTCCCTTGGAAGTCGATAACCTGGATCACCTTTTGTTTGGTTGTAGTCTTCATTCTGATATTAGAGTAAGATGGATGTCAAACTATGTAAACCTTCCTATTAATAGGACGGATAGGCTTATTTCTGTTTTGAATGAAACTGACATTAGGCAATTGTCTTGTGTTATCTCGCATATTCTCTCTGCTTTTAAACAAAGATTACAATATGTATGATGTGATAGGTTTGGAAAGTGTTCAATGTTGCCCCGATTTGGCTAGCAATAGCCTGGGGTTATAATTTGTATTTTATGGGTTTTTTTAACTTGATTTTTAATAAACATTTACCCCCATCCAATGGCAGCAGTCAGACCCAAACTGCTATGGCCTCTCCCCTTCAGTGCGAGATAACAAGCAACCCCCAGCCTGGTTTTGGCCTTTTAAGGCTGCCTCAGTGTGGAGGCCTTTTAAGGCCTCCTCAGTGAGGTGTAGATTGAGTCTCAAGGTCACAAGCCGCAAGCACACAAACGGCTAATGTGGCACAGTCAGTTACAGGCATAAACGACCAGCCACTGCTCCCAACACAGCCTGCAGCGTGCGGACTACAGAGCACTGGGAAACTCTGCCTAGCAAGACCAACTGAAACAACCCGCTGACATTCTTCACAGCCGCAGCCACCTCACATGCCCCCACACACCAACAAAAGCATGTGCAAGAAATTTTTATTCACGACTAATTACACTTTTCAAAATATAACTAAAAAAATTAAAAATAAAAGGTGTTTCATAAATGAAATATAGCCTTGATTTCATGGTGTATGTCAAACTAAATGCCCCTTCAGGAGGTCAAAATTCCCTCAGACATTGATATAGGCCCTGATTATGAGTTGGGTGGTAAATGAAAACCATCTGTAAAACTGTTTGTAAAACTGTTGTACAGACAGAAAACCATCTGTAAAACAGTTTTGCAGACTGTTTTATAAACGGTTTTCATTTACCACCCAAGGACTAGGGCCATATCATAGTCATTGGTAATTTTGACCTCACTCAAGGGCTATAATATAGTATACTGAGCTCAAGTACAGGCAATATTTCCCATGTACGAGATGCAAACTGCACCCTTCTGTGCAGGTGGCATGCTTTGTCGGCACTGCAGACCCCACAGGCAGCTGGGAGAGCTGGTAGATGCTCAAATAATGGCATTTATTATTTTACAATATATATGTCATGCAAGCTTCAGGTGTTAGGGGCAGGCTAGGCACTACCCCTTCCCAGCCCCCGGGGTGCCCTCTTACCTCATACTCCTGGGCTGCACTGTGTGTGCTAGCTCCTACCCCATCCCAGCCTCAGGGGTGCCCCTTACCTTATACTTCTCGGCTGCCTCCTCTATGGGACGCACCTTGTGCGCTTCGTGCTCTTTGGACTCCCTGCAGATCACACAGATGAGCTTCTCGTCCTCTTTACAGAACAGTTGCAGCCTCTCCTTGTGCTTGGCACACAGGCCCTCCCCTGGGGGTCTCACCTGCTGCACCGAGAGCTGTTTCACTAACTCCACCATGTTTTGCAGATGCCTGTTAGTCGTCCTGAGATCTCCCTGAGGGCATAGCTCCCGGCACTGAGGGCAGGAGAGGGTAGTGCCCGTCCCCTCTGAGCAGGCACTGACACAGGGCCAGCAGAAATTGTGCCCACACTGTGTGGTCACAGGGTCTTTATAATACTCCAGGCAGATGGAGCAAGTGGCCTCCTCCTGCAGACTGTGCAAAGGGTTAGCTGCAGCCATGGCTCAGGCTTCAGAGAGGAATGAAGTAAGTTTCGATTTCAGGCAAAACTGATCCAGGAAATAAATGCTGTCACGTGACCTGAACTGGCAGAACTCCAAACACTTCCCACCATACAAACCTATCACATCTGCTTCAAACTCATAATTTACTTCCTGCTTTTCAGCCTCATTCCCCTCCCCAGCACTGAGAGAGCACACGCCAGTGCATCAGCAGATGGTCGGTGTTGGGACAAATTCAGTGCCCCAGAAAGAAAGTCTTCAGTGTTGTGTTGCAAGTGCTAAAGGGCAGCCCCGCCGGCGGGTCGACGCAAGTCTGCCCAAAGGCGGGTCCTTTGTCCCTGCCAATCTGGATGATGCTGTCTCCTCCCCTGCGCGTGTACGTCACGCGCAGGGGAATAGTTCGTCATTTCCGGTCTGAGGGGCAGCCTGCGAGGAGCTGCACGTATGCAGCTCCGTCAGAACACCGGGGCCTACGGCGGTGATTCCTCGAGGGTCTCGAGCGACATCCTCCCCCCTATCACTCCTCCCCTCCCCAGCACGCAGTACGGCGGGAGGTGCGGAGCATCAAGCGGCAGCACAAGGAGGAACGAGGACAAAGCTAGGGGCATAGGCGTGCACGTGGTGTCTACGGGCCGGCACCGCACGAGGCACGTGCGCAGTAACGGGTGAGGCCTTCATCCAGCGGTCACCCTCCAGGCCGCCACGCACTCCCCCCCCACCTTCTCCTGCTTTTGGGGCCCAGACAAGACCCCCCACCTCCTTCGCCCCCCCTCTTCCGCTGTTCACGGGAGCGCCCCTCCCCAGCACCTGAGGAGACCTTACGGAGGGCAGGGGAGCAAGTGGGGTTCCTCCTGGGGTCTCCCCATCAGCCAGCAACCTCTTAGCAGTGAAGCACGGATTGGGACACCGCAACGTCTGGGGCCTACCCTATCTGCGGGTATTAGCCCTCCAGGCCCCTTCCACTTTAAGGGTCACCCACCTGCTAGTGCCACAGGGCGGGTTAGTCAACCGGGCAACCCTACGCCACGGAGGACGGCGGCTGCAGCAAGACCGAGGCAACGGGCTGAAGAAGCCCTGCAGAGAGCAAACACAACAATCCATCACACCATTGCGGGCTGAGGAAACCCTGGGCAGAAGTGCGCCACGGGCTGCAGAAGCCAGCACAGCTGTAACACAAACACCAGAGACGAAAGCAAAGAAAGAAACATTTAAGTTAAGTGATGGGCGAACTAACTGACGCCGCAGTGGCGCTAGCGTTTGCGCTTATAAGAGAGGCAGGGCGGGGAGATTCGTTGGCACCAGAACCTGCGGGGCCTAGTTCTAGAGGCGCTAGGCCAGCGCGTAGGGCATCTGCAGGGGTAGCTGCAGCAATAGTATCATGCAGTTCCTCCCCGAGGAGGCCGGCAGGGCAGGACAAGAAAGGAAAGGGGAATGAGAAAGGTAAAGGTGGTAAAGGGAAGGGAGGCGACAAAGGTAAAGGTCCAGCAGGGAAGAAACAGGATAATATGCCAGAACTGCGGGCCCATGAGACAGTTTTGCAGGAGGAGGTAGGGGATGAAGAAAGGGGGATTCAGTTGGAAGAGGGTGAGATTGAGACAGCGAGCGAAGAAGAGCCAGACATAGTGCCAGCTAAGAAGAGCAGACAGGAGGTGGAAGCACTGACAGGGAGAGAAGAGAGCGAAGTCAGTGAAGGTGAATTGGAAGTATGGCAGAACAATGGCGCTCAGGGACAAGCCAATTTAGTGGAGCAGACAGGATGGTATGGACAGGGGCGCGGCGAAGCCCTAGACAGAAGGGCGCACACTGATGCAAATGCAATTGCATTTCAGAGAAATGGACAGGAGCCAGGAGGTGGAGGCGCCAGAGGCCAAGAGGCAAGCTCAAGTCGAGGCGGGCCGCCTGACAGCCCCATCTTTTCGCGGAGGGAACCCCGAGGGGAAGATAACGGTGGCCTAACAGGTGAGCAAAATGAGACATTGATGAGCGTGTGGAGGAATTTGTTAGATGAAAGCAGCCAGAGGTTGGAAGGTAAACTGGAGAAAAGATTGGCTGCAAATAATAACGAAATGATTATGACACAAAGGAATAAAGAAAATCACTGGAAACAATTGTTGGATAATCAGACAGAGAGGCTAGAAAAAGCACTGGGGAATAGTAGAAAAGTAAATGAGAATGTGGTTGATGAGGACGGGGTTTTGTCCAAAAGAACAAACAAAGCGTTGAATCAAACGAGGGGGAGTCAAGAGAAAGATTCCGAAGCAGTAACACAAAGGCCGCTATTGGAAGGGAGGGGGGAGGAAAATGGAAGGATTGGGACAGTGGCTGCCAAAGAGGTCAGGCGGGCAGGCGCTGAAAAAGAGGGAATGGAAATAAATAATGTGGTTGCCACTGAGGATGGGCAGGCAAGCGCGAAGGAAAAAGGAGCCACGGAGGTGGCGGTGTTGGCCAATGTCGAGAGGCGGGCCGATGCCGATAATACATTAGCTGGGACTCCAGCGGTGCAAGGCACAACACAGACAGAGAGCTGTGATGAAAAGATTAAAAGTAAAAAGCTGCCGTACATGGGCAGGGGGAAACAGTTGGGTGCACACCTGATGAAAGCCACGAGAGAAATCAGAGCGAAAGAAGGCTCTAAGGAAGAAGAGCGTGAATTGGCAAGGCGGCCTTATGTCGCGGAGAATATAGAGAATTGGATCTCTGCATTTAGCATTCTGGCAAGTGTCTATTGTGAGAAATTCCCCGAGAGGGCAGTGTCACTGTTTAAGTATATGGATATAATAAGAGGGGCTCAGACGAATTTTGGGGGCCTGGCGTGGCTAAAATATGATGAAGAATTCAGGGCAAGGATGTCAGAAGACAGTGAACTGGCATGGGGTCAGTTAGACGAGGATTTATGGTTAACGGTGATGGCCAGGCCCAGCGCAGCGGTGCATACGGCAAGCGGGCATGTGCTGCCCTTTACTCCCTTTCAAGGCAGGCCCACTTTCGGGGTGGACTCTCGTTCCGGAAGAGGGGGCTATGCACAGAATGGGGCAGGTGGAAGAGGAGCGGGGAGTTCGCAAGGGGGCCCATGTTGGAACTTTAACAGAGGACAATGCAACCGGCCGGGGTGTGGGTTTGAGCATAAGTGCAAAGTATGTGGAGGGGGGCACCCAGTTACTCAATGTTGGGGAGGGTCCAGAGGTACGGGAGATGGGGGAAGGAGGGGAGGACATTTTGGGAAGGGCGGTTACGCCAGTTAGATGGGAAGCGTTGAAGAAAGCTCGGGCGGCGTATCCGAACAAATGGGATACGAGGAGGTTAGTGGAAGGTTTTCGTTTGGGCTTTCATATTCCATACACGGGGCCAAGAGAGAACAGATGGGCAGACAATTTGAAGTCGGCCAAACATATGCCAGAGATAGTCGATAATAAATTGAAGAAGGAAGTTTTAGAAGGCAGGATGGCAGGACCTTTTTCTGTTTCTCCTTTTGAAGCCCTGATTGTGTCCCCGTTAGGAATTGTACCAAAGAAAAGTCCGGGAGAATTCAGACTTATTCACCACCTGTCATGGCCGGAGGGCAGGTCGGTGAACGATTTCATTCCTGAGGAAGAATGCAGTGTGCAATATGCGTCCATTGACGATGCTGTGAAGATTATACAGAGTAAAGGAGCAGGGTGTGAATTAGGAAAATGTGACATAAAATCAGCTTTCCGCTTGTTGCCTGTGCGACCCGAGGATTTTTCGCCTTTAGGTTTACAGTTTGCCGGGGGGATTTACATAGATAAAACTATGCCAATGGGCTGCGCAGTGGCATGCTCCGTTTTTGAAATGTTTAGCACTGCTTTGGAATGGGTGGTGAGAGAGAGAAGCGGGTTGACGGGAGTGGTACACTATCTTGACGGCTTTTTGTTTATAGGTGGAAACGGCACCAATGAATGCAAAGAGTTAATGGAAACGTTTGAAAATATTTGCAATGAGATTGGCGTACCCCTGGCAGGAGAAAAAACGGAAGGCCCGTTACCATGCCTCACTTTTTTAGGGATCGAGCTAGATGCAGTTAAAATGGAATCCAGAGCAAAAAGTCAAAGCAGGTGTAAAGTCAGAGCAGGTGTATGCAAGTTTATCAGCCTAAAAATTGAGTAGTTTTCCAAACAGTACCACGTCTTGTTTTGCGGCCTGCCCTCGCCGGTGACTTAGGTGCAACCACACATGGGTGGTACCGGCTTATTCGTATGAAGTTGGGCTACGCTGGGTGAGGTGCCCCGTGTT
>JAUBNV010176858.1:0-14397 GCA_032354855.1 Desmognathus mavrokoilius | reverse complement strand
GGAGGTCCATTCGATCCGGTTGTTGATCAGAACTGACTTGGTTAGCCAGCAGCTCCCTTATATACTGTGAGGAGCATGGGCAGCAACAACAGACTCTCTAGGCAGGAAATGACTCAGTGTATGAAACCGATGTAGGACTAGCAGGTCAGCATAGATAGCATTAGAGCATAGACGGCCATCTTGAACTAGTCACTAATATAGGTAATAGACTGTAACATAGATATAAACAAGGAACTAGTCAGTCAGTAAGCTTAGGCATAGACATAGCCAAGGGACTAGTAGACCGGCAGTGGTGAACCTATAATGGCAGCAGCCGTTAGCCAGATAACTTAGGGTTCAAGCCTGGCAACCTGCAACTGAAGGTTCAGGCCGGCAACCCGGCTACCTTACCAGAATGAGGTCAGCTCTGAAGTCCAGAGCAGGGCAAGTAAGCCTGGTGCCAGAGCAGCAAGGGTAGGAATCCTAAAAAGCACAGGAGAGGGCTACTAGTCTAAAGTGCTTAGCAGCAAAGGGGTTAGTTAAGGAGTCTCACAGTTAACCCCTAAATGTCATTATTTCTATTTTATAGTCACCCATTCTCTGACCATAATTAGCAGCTTTAGAAAGGCTATGTGTCATTTCTTCTTGGGTAGTCTTTGCTTTGTTTGTACTTAGTCAGTTTTCTCGATCTTCTCTTGGCAGGCGAGAAGCTCTGGAAAGAGCCGATGGCAGGCTAAGGACCTTCGGCGTCACAGTAGAGGAGGTCGAAGGAAACAAAGATGTCCCAAACTCTCAGGTGAGTACAATAAGCCTCTGTCGTCTCAGAGTATGTCTTGTCAGGATGGATTGGTTACGTTTTCAAAGTATTTCCATAAAAGCGGTTCCAACAGGTGCGGGTTAAGCTCAACACCATGTCAGGTGTCAGTGTAGTAATCGCAGAAATACCCGTGGGGGTCCAACAAGCTCAATAAATAAAATAGTGGATTTAAAAATTAGTAGGGTCTGATACAATGGGCGAATGTGATACCTGGTTCCATGGCAGAGCACGTCGCACACATTGTCTCTGGTGAGAAAGGAGTTTGCGGTCACTCAGGTCTCTGGATACTGGCATCAGGCCTGTACGGCTCTTGGGTTCCATCAGCATGTCCGTACCCCAGGTGGACATCTTCAGAAGTGCCAGGGAACTGTTGAAGAATCCCTAGCGTGGTTCTAGCTGGAGCTAGAGTTCAAGAACTTTCTGGGAGCGTGTGCCTTCTAAGGTCACAAGTTAATTTCACTCACATCTTCACACATACACCTAGTCCCTAAAATGTAATCCCTGACGTGTGGCTCCACACTAACCCTGAACACACTTACTGACACCTTCACACATATCCAATATCCAAAACTAAGCTTCAACTAACTTACTAACCAGAAACTTAACCTAATCTAAAAGAAAGTAAAATTAATCTAAAAGGATGCGGGGCGTGACAGTGGGACCATGCCAACATCCATTTAAAAGTATAACTGCTTCCTTTGGCGCATCATAGCGAGGGGTGATGTGTACTGTCAAAGAAATGATTTCAGTCAAAGAATGTTTTTTTAGAATTTATTTGATAAATGTGCAGAAAAATACCTGAACTGTTGAACCTCACCTTAGATGGAAACAAGCATTGGCCAATGCTATTAGTTTTCTGCATTTGGGTGGCTGGGGAATAGGAGGATACATGAGACGAGCTAGTGGGTGGGTAATGTTTTGAGTGATCGAGTGAAGCAATGTGTGCGACTGTGGATCAGGTGAGAACAGACAGCGGGTGGATGGGTGGGTGAGTGAGGTGGAAGGGTTGGATGAGACTGGGTGGTGTAAAACAGTGGGTCGATTGAGATGGTGGGTGAAGAAAAGTGGTTGGATGGGCTGAGGTGAGAGTGGGTGGGTAGAGGTGCATTGAGAAAGACAGTGGAAAAGTGTGTATAAGAGGGGAGGATTGAGGGGGTGGAACAGTTAGAGAAGCAATGGAGGAGGAGAAGGGTGGGGAGGGAGACATTGGAGTGGGTGGGTGAGACAGTGGGAGTGGAGGGTGGGGTTTAAGAGTGGTGGTGGGAATGGAGATAGAGTGGCCCCACGATGCTGCTTTTAGCACAGCTGCTTTAACAACACCGGCAGGTTACACAATACTGCATTCTGATAGAGTGACTGGTACCAGTGGTGGGGTAGCCATCATTGTACGGGATAACTGGAATGTACATATGCCCTCCTCTGAGAACATTACAAACTGTGAGCACCTGTTGCTTAAAATTGTACTGGATTGTAACTCCTCTCTCACCCTCCTGGTTCTCTATAGACCTCCCCCGGACCTGCCACAGTTCAAAGAACAGCTATTGGGTCTTGTCTCCACCCACCTTAAACCAAATACTAAATTATTGATATGTGGAGATTTCAACTACTGGGACAATGACTCCACTGACACTGAAGGTATGGCCCTTCTAGTGGCATTAGAGGCCATGGGCCTCACATTGCATACTAATTCTGCCACACATGAACATGGTCACGCTCTTGATTGGGTCCTGACTCACAGGGTGGAAGCCTCTTACTTAGAGACTACTCCCTGTGCTTGGTCTGACCATTTTTTTATTAGTGCTACCATCCCACTGAGAAAATGAGTAGCCAAGACTGTTTTTAAGAGACTTGTTCTTCCACGTCGCAATGTGAAAGGGATCTCTCCAACACACTTTGTTCAGGCAGTGAAGCCATCTATAAATAACCTCCTTGAGGTCAAAGACGTGGACATGTTAGCCACAAAGTTAAGAACACTACTAAATAGCACTGTCAATGTCTTAGCCCCAGTAAAGTTGAAAATAGTGAAGCCTGAAACCAAGGATAAATCTTGGTTCTCAGACAAAATCATTCAGGCACGCACTCTAAAACGCAGAGCAGAAGCTACCTGGAGACGGGATCCTACTGATCCCTCCAAAGCTTTATATAAGATTGCAGTTAAGAACTACAAGCAAGAAATCATCACAGATAAAGCTGATTACTTTAACACGAGGATTACAGAAGCACATTTTGATTCGAAAGAGCTATTCAAAATTGTGAAAGTGTTGGAGATGAATACTACCTCACATGACGCCACTCCACCCTCGAAGGAATGGTGCCAGGCGATACAGGACGGACTTTTTAAAAAAAAAATCGAAAAGCATGTAAAGATTATTGAGGGCAGAATTGCAGCTCTCCCTCCAAATACAAGCTTGGAGTTAGAGTCTTTGGAGAAACCTCCTCCACTCACATGCCCACTATTTTGTTTCCGTCTGGTATCTATTACCAAAGTTACTAACATAGTACTTGCAATGAAACCTACCTCATACAAGGGGGACATTTGTCTGGCAGAACTGATACAGAAGTCGTTAGTAATCCTTGCCCCCATTTTAACACAACTGGTTAATATGTCCTTCTCTTCCTCTATTGTGCCAGCCACATTGAAAGAGTCTTGCATTACCTCCCTTTTAAAAAAGGTGGGATTGGATGGGGCCGATCCACTTAGCTATAGACCCATAACTAATGTTTCCTTCATTTTAAAAATCCTGGACAAGCTGGCTTTTATTCAGATTCAAGAATTTTTGGAGTTACACCAGTTACTGAACACAAGACAGTCAGGGTTCAGACGTGGGTTCGGCACTGAGACAGCCCTCTTGGACCTAAAGAATTGCTTAGCTAAGCTTATTGATGAGGGTAACGCTTCACTCCTCTTACTACTTGATTTGAGTGCAGCATTTGACCTGGTAGACCATGAGCTATTGGTCAAACACCTCATAAAATTTTTTGCTTTTTCCGAACCTGCTGCTAACTGGATTAAATCCTTCCTGGGTGAGAGGTTGGCCAAGGTCTGCATTGGTACTGTGTCAGCAGAGCCCTCCCCCCTTGCTCCAGGCATCCCACAGGGTTCGTGTCTCTCTCCGACCCTGTATAACATGCATACCTGTCCACTCTTTGACTAGACGTGTCCTCCTCACCTTGTCTTTTACTGGAACGACTCACCTTGTAAAAAGGGCTGAGAATAATGTAACTTGCTGTGCTCTTAAAATACTTTACCTATTTTTGACTAAATAAACACGTGTCTTGTTTTTGAAAGATCCTGAGTCGATTGCCTTCTTTTGGTGGCATTTTTGGTGTCTACACATAAGGGCATACAATCCCGCTTGGAGCAAGCGGGGGTGGGCTTCACGAACTATGCTGATGACATGCAGATCTTTCTGCCTTTATTAGGATCTTATGAGGCAGATGTACATCAAATAAGTCAGACTTATGCATTCATTCAGAAATGGATGGCAATAAACAAACTTGCACTCAATGGAGACAAGACAGAGATCTTGGTCTTAGGCACTAGGGCAAAGCTAAAGGCACTCCCACCACAATATGCAGCCTTCTCAATTGAAGGCTCCAGCATCACCATTGCCAAGGTTGTGAAAACACTGGGAGTCTACTTTGATGCTAGTCTATCCATGCTAAACCATGCCCTCAAAATAAAATCTTCATGTGCTTATGTTATCAAGCTTTTGAATCAGATCAAATGCTACCTATCCACTAAAAACTTGGCCAGAGTGGCGGGTGCCTTGGTCAATTCAAGGATTGACTATTGCAACAGCCTCTTTGCAGGTTCAGACAATAAAGTGATTCACACATTGCAAGTAATACAAAACAATGCGGTTCGCGCTGTTTCTGGAATCCCGCGCCGAGAGCACATCTCGTCTGCCAGACGGGATCTGCATTGGCTCCCAGTGAAACAGCATATTGAGCACAAAATTGGTACACTTGCATTTAAATGCTTGCACAACAATGCTCCACCTTACCTTACTGATGCTATAAAGATTCATAATCCTGTGCGGACTTGGCGATCCTCTGGTGAGTTACTGATTACCCCACCACGTCTTAAACTGGCGACCTTTGGAGGTAGAGCCTTTTCTGCACAGGCTCCCTCAGTCTGGAACAAACTGTCCAGCAAACTTAGGAACAGCAAATCCCTTGCCTCATTTAGAAGGGACCTCAAGACTGTCCTGTTTCCTGGCGTAACATGAACTTCTTGACGAACGTGCCTCCCCGGTCTGACCATGCTATTCCATTTTTGACTGCTCTCTGGATATTACTCTGACTTGGCAAAAGAGTACGCTGAGGCCTGAGGGTGAGCCGCACATGAAAGAAATTATTGTTGTTGTTGTAGTTGTTGTTGTAGTAGTGGTGGAAGGTTGGGGGTGAGGAAGAGTGGGAGTGGTGGAAGGGTGTGGATGAGCTAGGCAGTGGAAGTGGAAGATGCAATGGTGGAGTGTGAGACACAGTGGGGTGGATGAGTTTGAGAGACTATATGAGTGGAGGGGTGAGAGGAGGAATCAGAGAGACAGTAAAGTAGAGGTATAGAGTGAGAGGGACAGACACAGTGGAGGGGTGGAAAGGTGGGGCTGAGAGAGACAGTGGAGGTGGAAAGATGGGAAGATGGGGCAGAGAGAACTCACTGCCCCATCTTCAAACTACAGATCAAACTACAACCCAGACAGCTGGAATGGACTAGCTGCATTCCTAAGAAAGTGTAAGTCATGTTATGTTATGTTAGTTAGCTGTTTTTTGATAACACGTAAACCAACTCTCAAGTGATATTTTAAAGTGTGGCATATGACAGAGCCAATTGACTTGGGCCACTATCCCTTTCACGGCATGGTCTACAGGTGGAATGACTCACTGCAAGCCCTCCCCTGACTGAGCTGGGATGGCCTGTGTGTTGTGCCAGGTGAAGCCTGGGTTGTCTTGTCTGTCCTCCGTTTGGTGTTTTGGGCTCAGGGGTTCACTTCCTATAAAGAAATGAAGATGAGAAGTATTTAAACAGCAACCTCAGGGTGTCTGGCCAACAAAGGATGGACAACTAAGGACCCTTGGCTGTTATGAGGCTGTTAAGAGCTGGGAACAGCAGAAGAAGGATCTGTTCCTGCGACTATCCCAGCTTGAGCCCATGCAGACACTGTCGGCAGAGATCCAGAACAAGATGATCTGCTATGACGTATAAGGGGAATAGTTTCACAGACTGCTACCTTTGGGCATTAAGGGGCACTAAACAAGGGTGTAGGGAGAGAGAGGATTCAGCCAGTCCTGTGGGCTGGGAGTCAGCCACGACTCCTCACCGCTGGAGGTCTCGCCTTATGAGGGTGGCTGCTTTTGACCAACACGGGTGTGATGAAAGCAGGGCCAGGGGTAGCAAACCTGCCCTTTTTGTACAAACACACCACCTAGTTCAGTGCCCTGGGCATGCAATGTGCAGAGGCCTATGAGATAACTAGGGGGTGTTAAATAACCGGGATTGTATGCCCTTATGTGTAGACACCAAAAATGCCACCAAAAGAAGGCAATCGACTCAGGATCTTTCAAAAACAAGACACTTGTTTATTTAGTCAAAAATAGGTAAAGTATTTTAAGAGCACAGCAAGTTACTTTATTCTCAGCCCTTTTTACAAGGTGAGTCGTTCCAGTAAAAGACAAGGTGAGGAGGACATGTCTAGTTCCAGTGGTTCAAAATACACAGCAATCATGAGGAAGAAATGGCCAAGTTAACAATACAAGGCCGGTACCACAGACAGATGCAATCAGGACTCACCACTCCAATGACTCCGAGAGGACGAGGCAGTCGAACTCCGACGTGCTGCTGCTGGGCCAGGCTAAGCTATGTCGGCTTAGACACAGAAGACCAGGTGCCCTCTCAAGCCCGTCTTCCTCAATAGGTGACCCCCTGCAGTACTTCCACAATGTGTGGGTACTCAGGGATACGATCAGAGGGAGAGTAAATGAGCAAGCCCACTTACTATATACCCCCAGCATTGGTGGCAAAACCAACAGCTGGGCAAGACTAAGAATCCTCCCATCAGAGGGGAGATTCTCCCCAGATGGTAGATTCTGGGCCACCAGACACTGTCTGCTGCCGGCCTGACCGAGTGAATCCAGGGTGGGGGAATCCACACCTGGCTCCTCTCGCATAAAGACTCCTTTCACCTTTCTGAGTGGCTGGACAAAAGGAGAGAAGGTGTCGGCTGCATTCCAGAGCCACGAGGGCCTGTAGGGGCACCATTGAGGAAGAGGGAGGCAACCACGACTTCAAAGAATCCCCCCTGTCCTTCCCTCTGGAATTGAATCACTCCCAAGGGAAGCACAAGACGTTGCCCACCTATCTGCTCCCACCGGGAGGAGATAAGGCTGCCCAGGAGCAAGGCCATTTGGCTGCTCCAGGACAGAGGCAAAACTGGGGCGTTGTTGACACGTGTTCCCGGGCCTGGGCAACCAGTGTCAGCAACCCTTCCCCACCTTGCAGTGGGAACCCATTTTTAGAAGCAAGCCATGTGTGGACTTCCAGAAAGGGGGGCACACTCAAGAGGGGCCCCAAACACCAAATCGTGCATTGGTTCTGTGCTAGCCCACCCAGTTAAATCATAACAGCGTTATGAATGAACTGTGATTTTTAATAGAATACTAATTTTGGGCGCTCACCGTTACATGGTAGCCTCAAGCGCTCAAAACCCCCATTGAATAACATGGGGCTATGGGAGCCTCGAACACCGCGGTTAGAGGCTCCATGTTAAACATAGAAAAACTCTGTCTCACATTTAAACATGGTCAAAATAACATGCGCTGAAGCATCTAGCACACGGTTGCAGTGACAAATGCTCGCACACACACACCTTGAGCTAATCCTAGCTGTGAAAGGTCACGCAAGGGATGGGGGTGCAGAAGGGGGCCCCCTATGCTCACTAGCTGGGAATAGGGCAGGAATTTCCAGGCTCCTAAGGACACAGCGGGGCCCTCCCAGGGACCCTCCCCACTGTACCATGCTGGCTAGGGGTCGCACGCAACCCCATCAGCAACTAGGGGCACCCTAGGGAGCACCCTAACCCCTATGCTACCCACACACACACCCAGCCTATGGGTTCATTTGGCTCGTACTGGGCACAAAAAAAAAAAAAAAAAAAAAATCACACTCATACCAAAAGGACTGTCTTCACAACAGGCATGGACCTTAGATCTTTTACTGGGAACTGGAAGGGCTTGGCTTGATTTTAGACTGCACAGGTTCCTTCTGCATTGCTTTGACAGCTTCCAGAGCCTTTTTTTTATAGAAACCTCAACAGTTTTCGCATCTTGACACCACAAGCGACATCAGAAGACAGAGAATCCTCCTGAGTTATGCATAAAGCGGATTCTTCACTAAAGTTAAATGTAGCTTCTATTTTGCTTTTTTCAGCAAGAGCAGAATCTGCAAACAGTACAGAATTTGCAGAATCCCAAGGGTGCACTCTGCGTGCACCTGATTTGTACAGCGCTTGCCCATGCGGCATTAGCGAATACCACGTGAGTGTTCACTGTGTCCAGCAGGGCCCATGTTGCTTTGTCAGGTACTCACAAAGTACCAAACCTAAACACATCAGAGTGGATGTGTACATATAGACCAATATCACAAAAAGAGAAACATACAAATCTAAACAAACGTACTTATTAGCAAACGTTAGAAGGAGAAGAACTCCGACACATGCATTTCTGTCCTTAAAAGTGATCCAATCTGGGACATTCATCAGGGAGTTATACAAAGTCTTCTTTTGAAGTCAATGCTCTATTTTTACAATAATCTAAAAATTCTCCAGCATCTGGGAAAGAACACATTTACTCAAACACAAGTCTACAAACATTCAAAAACACAGTACTATATCCTGGTCTGCCATCACTTACAAACAATGAATGACAAGTGGGGAAAGCAATAAATGCTACACAATTTTACAGGAAGGAGATAATTAATTACATCCAATCAGCGATTGTGTCATTGCTTAATCATTTCACAATGTACCCAGTTGTAAACCTGGACATCACTTTACAGAACTTCACCTCTCAATATGTCAACACTAATCCAGTCATACCACTAATCATTCCAAACAATGTGCATTGGTGTAAAAAGAAAAATATGAATATTACTCTCCATAATTTGCTGTATGAACTCCTCATTCAGTTTTTTGCTTGTCTGCCAACGTCAGCGCTGATGAGAGCTATTTCTTTTCATGTTAACAATCACAAGCCTTTATTCAATGTTATCAAGGTATTCACGGTGCCCTTCTTGGTATGGCCAGTATGGGTTTGGCATTACTTGATATGGCAGTAAGGAATTGGCATTACTTGGTAGGCCCAGTAAGGGGTTGGCATTACTTGCTACGGCTAGTAAGGGTTTGACATTACTTGGTATGGCAAGTAAGGGTTTGGTATTACTAGGCGGAGCTGTCAGGGTTTGGCATTAGTAGGCGTAGCTGTGAGGGTTTGGCATCAGTAGGCATAGCTGTGGTGGTTTGGCATCAGTAGGCATAGCTGTGGGGGTTTGGCATCAGTAGGCATAGCTGTGGGGGTTTGGCATCAGTAGGCACAGCCGTGGGGGTTTGGCATCAGTAGGCACAGCCGTGGGGGTTTGGCATCAGTAGGCACAGCCGTGGGGGGTTGGCATCAGTAGGCACAGCCGTGGGGGGTTGGCATCAGTAGGCACAGCCGTGGGGGGTTGGCATCAGTAGGCATAGCCGTGGGGGGTTGGCGTCAGTAGGCATAGGTGTGGGGATTTGGCATCAGTAGGTTGGACAGTGTGGAAGTTTACATTGCTGGTTAAAAGCGCTAGCGTGTGCCATTAGTTGGTATAACTGCACACACGTGTATGCGCACGCACGCACGCACGATCTTACACAAGCACAGCCACACACACACGTGCACATACATTTTATACAAACACAGTGTCACAAATGCAGGCAGACTCAGAGACAGTCCCATTCAGAAGCTCTCTGAGATGGGCAAGATTGTGTGATTTGAATTGTAACAAATCTCCAAAGAGTGAAATGTTTGTTGCAGTAAATCAACTCTTAACACTACTTTCTAATGCTTGTTTTTTTCCCTCTGGTTTGAGGCATTTTCCGTATATACTTGATTATTTGCACAATCTCTGTGGCTTTTCATACATTGTAATGTAACAAACGCCACAGAGATTGTGTAAACATTTAATCACACCACAAAATGGCTCCAGTCAGGAGAACAAATCAAGCATTAAACAGCAGCGTGGAATTGCAAACAGGCCTCTAAGAGCACGTAAAAGAAATTGTTAAATGATGGAGACAAGTGAACTGCCCCTTTCAATGTGATGTTGTAAGGAGCAGGGGTATGTAGGAGAAGGTTGTTTGCGTGGTTGCCTGCATGTTGCACCACCTCTTTTGAGGCCAATGTGGCACAAACCTGTAAATTTCCCACTTGTCAACATGCATACTAGGTTTCATTTTCCACACCGTAATGGAGAAGAGGGACCCAGGCAATTTACCGTGGGGGAGGAGCAATCCTGGGACAGTATATGCACAAATACAACCCCTACTGGAACGAAGTTCAAGTAGAAGGAAAAGAGCTCCTCCTCCACCAGGGACGACACACAGAGTGACTGTAGCGTACACCACCAAAAACAAAATAAAAAAGAAACAATTAAGTAGAAAAGACAAAGTAAGAAAATGATTGGAAAAATATAAAATAAATTTTATTATATGAAAAAATATATAAGAAGCAATATCATCAACAATTATATTCAAAAGAATTCATTCTACAATTGAAAGATGGCAAAGGCAGATTTATCTTTGTTAAAGGTACTCTGAATGACACCATGGTAACGATTGGTAGCATCTATGCCCCTAATACTGGTCAGAATCAATTTTTGAGTCATGTGTTTCAAAAGCTTAATGGTTTCATGGAGGGAGAAGTTATTGTTGGTGGTGATATTAATTGTGTAATGGACGCAATTTTGGACAGAACTTCTCGGGGACAGAGTGCGGCCGGGAATGCATCGATACAAGTTAAATCATTGATTAAAGATATGGGGATGTTAGACATTTGGAGGGTGATGCATACAAGGGAAAAGGCATATACATATTTCTCACATGTCCACAGAAGTTCGTCCAGAATTGACTATTTCCTAACCAATAACGCGCTATTGGCAAATGTAGTAGACAGTGAAATAGGAGATATAACTTTCTCGGATCATGCTCCGATATTTTTAACTGTTGAAATTGGCAGCAGAGGAAGAAGCGAGGGCCTATGGAGGTTGAATGAATATTTGTTAAGGGACCCGCTACTGTTGGAGGAAACTAGAACTAAATTAGCTGAATACTTACAAATAAATGACACAGGGGAGTTGGACAAAGGGATAGTATGGGAAGCATGTAAGGCGACACTGAGGGGACACCTGATAGCTCAGTCTGCGGTGGGAAAAAGAGAGAAAAAGAAGATGATAGAGGATGCAATTGAGGGGGTCCATGAGAAATACCAGGCATATATGCATTCTAAATCGTTGAAGAATTTGCGGGAATGGGATAAAGAAAGGCTCAAGCTTAATGCTCTCCTTACGGATAGGGTAGAACTGCAGCTACTGAGGGCGAAACAAAGATTCTATGAAGCCGGGGACAAACCTGGACGACTTTTAGCAACCAGATTAAAAACAGACAGAGAGAAAAAACTTATTAATGTGCTGCAAGATGATGAAGGTAATATGACACATAAAGAAGAGGAAAAAAAGAATATTTTTAGGACTTATTATGAGCAACTATACACAGCTCAAAATATAGATACAGATAAAGTGAAAGCTTTCCTAGATTTACACGAATTACCTAAAATGTCAAAAGAAGATAGAGAACTGTTAGATAATCCAATTACAGTAGATGAAGTGCTGGGAGTGATAAAGGAACTAAAAATAGGGAAAAGCCCAGGACCTGATGGTTTCACAGCCATGTTTTATAAGAAATTTACAGGCTTATTAGCCCCACTTTTACGAGATGTTTTTAATATAATAAGGGAAAGAGGCACTGTAATCCCCACAATGAGAGATGCTATTATTACAGTAATCCCAAAACAGGGGAAAGATTTGTCCAAATGTGGTTCATACCGCCCGATTTCCCTGCTAAATTTGGATGCAAAAATGTATACGAAAATCTTGGCAAATAGACTAAGCAGAATTCTACCGAATCTAGTACACTTAGACCAGACAGGCTTCGTCCTGGGGAGAACGACGTTTGATAACACTAGGAAGATTATCCACCTTATAGAAAAGGCGAAACACTCACCCATCTCTTCGTTCTTGATATCATTAGATGCTGAAAAAGCATTTGACAGGGTAGAATGGACAATGGTAGAAATGGTTCTGGGTCAGATAGGAATGGGGCCCCATATGAAAAGGATGATAATGGCAAATTATATACAACCACAAGCTAAATTAAGAATAAATGGGTCCCTGACTACTCAATTCAATTTACAACGAGGGACTAGACAGGGATGCCCACTCTCACCATTATTGTTTGCACTAGTTATGGAACCCTTGGCAATAGCTATTAGGAACACCAAAGAGATTGAGGGAATATCAATTGGCTCGGAACAGCACAAAGTTAGCTTATTTGCTGACGATGTGATATTGTCCCTAACGAACCCGAGTAAGGCGCTCCCAGCAGTCAGCAGGGTGCTAGAAGATTACTCTGCAGTCTCAGGCTTTAAAATTAACTACGACAAGTCCGAGGCACTAAATATATCTCTCACAGAAACTGAGTTACAAGCGGCCAAAGATAGTACCAAATTTAGCTGGACCTCTGAGCGGATTAGATATTTGGGAATATGGCTACCAGCAAAAATCCAAGATTTATATAAAGCTAATCTCCCAGAATTATTCGGTATGCTCAGGGCAGACCTTCTTAAATGGAAGAAAATTACTAACTCCTGGATAGGCAGAGTTAATATCGTTAAAATGAACATACTCCCTAGACTTTTGTATGCCTTCCAAGCAATCCCGGTTGAAATACCAAAAAAAACCCTATTTGACCTACAGAGAGAAATCATGAAATACATATGGGACGGGAAACACCCACGGATTAAAAAGAAAATCTTATTCTTATCAAAGAAAAAGGGAGGGATGGCTTGCCCTGATATTTTCAAATACTATATAGCGACGCAATTGAGAATTATGTGGGAATGGAAGAAACTAGAACAAAATAAGATATGGTCACAAATGGAAGAAACTCTGGTCCAGGGGGAAATAGGGGGACAGCCATGGCTGCTGAAAAAACATAGACATGGGAATGTTTACATTGACACACCTTTGAAAACCTTTTTTAACACCTGGGACTGGGCAAAGAATAGATATAACTTATCAGCATACCCGTCGCCCTTTATACCCTTATTTGATAGCCAACATTTTCTACCAGGGTGTGAAAGACTAGCTTTTCGACAATGGAAGAGGGGAGGATGTTACATTGGTAAAGATATGCTCAATGAAGAAGGTGGTATCAAAAGCTTTACACAATGTAAAATAGACTTTCACCTTAATGAAACTGAAAGGCACAGATACAATCAGATAAGACATTGGTTGACGCAACATGACGTTTACAAAGGAATAACAAGAGAGTTAACGGAGTTTGAAAAGTTGATTTTATCGGATAGGAATGAGAAGGGATTAATAGGGTTATTATATAGATTTCTTGGAGAGGCAGAGGTAACACCAAAATGGCAATACCAGACACAATGGGAGACAGATTTGGAACTAGCTATAGATGATAAAACTTGGCTTAAAATATGGAAGAGGAATGCAAAATCGTCAATTTGTACACAGAAAATAGAAGGCAATTATAAAACCCTCTTAAGATGGCACATGACCCCAGTTCGATTGCACAAAATTAACCCAACGATCTCAGAATTATGTTGGAGAGAATGCGGACAGAGAGGAACATTGCTCCACATGTGGTGGGAATGTGACAAAGTGGTTCCTTTTTGGAAAATAGTGGTAAAAGTGATAGGAGATATTTTTGACATAGAATTCCCTTGGGATCCGGGGATAATACTACTAGGTATACCTAATGTACAAATGTACCCACTCAAGTCCTGGGGGGCTCAGCTGATCACAAACATGCTATCAGCAGCAAAAGCTGTAGTCGCAAGGTATTGGAAATTTGCCAACAACCTGACAAAAGAAATGTGGATGATAAATATTTGGAAACTGATTACGATGGACAGAATTACCTATGGCATACAAGATAAGTTGGACATTTTTGGGAAAATCTGGGACCCATTTGTGGAATATGAAAAGAAAGAGAACTCTGGCATTATGTGTCCGAGATCAATGAGATGTATGTTGGGATTCTTTATGACATAAGGTTGAAAATTCAATTGATTAAGATGCAAGGTCACTTAAAGCAACAATGACATATAGGGAGGATGCATGGGGGGGCAGGGGGGATAATGGTAATATGGTGTTTCTTTTTTTTTATTGAAACCTAGAGTTTATTGTGATTTAAATGTTTTTGTATACCACACCAAATACCAATAAAAAACGTTTGAAAGAAAAAAACACAGGCAACTACAAAAAAATGTACTTTATA
>JAUBNV010154759.1:0-14813 GCA_032354855.1 Desmognathus mavrokoilius | reverse complement strand
GTCTTTGCAACATCAGCCTCAGGGATCCTGATTTGGTGATATCCACTTGCCAAGTCAATGGAGCTAAACACTTTAGCCCCACCCAACTGATCCAATAATTGGTCAATTCTTGGCAGAGCATAACGGTTCTTAACCGTCAGCTTGTTCAGAGCGCGGTAGAGTGAACTTTTACGAGAGCGGAAAAACCAGCTAAGTGATACGAACTCTTAAACCAAAAACAGTAAATATGTCTTGAAACCTCTCGCTTTGCACTTTGCGACGGTAGTCGCGGCGACCTGTATGGTCAAGCGACGACCCGTCCAGTCAACGCAACGCCATCTTGCACTATAGCACACCCACCACGACTCAGTTCCCCCCAAAACACACGTATGTGACCATAAAACTCCCGCCTATCACCTCATCTATGCACCGTCTCTCGATATGAACCCCCGCCAGGCTGTCGTATGCATCCTTCTGGTGCTAACGGCTAGCGCGCTAGTCGCACTGACTCAGTCAGTCCCCTCGGAGCCTCTGGACCCGAGCCCCCTTTCCCCCCGTAAAGAAACGATTGGTAGTGGTAGTACCGAACTGACACCCTGGTTCTTTGACCCGTGCCACGCAGACCAAGGAAAGGAGCTCGACTGGACCCCTTGTGACCCCCGGCAGTCGCGCGAACCGCAACCCCATAAGGCATACGATAGTCTGGCGGACGGTGACATACAACAAATCTCATCACTATTGCCGCTGCATCACCATGAATCCACCGGCGCCAGACTACGGCACGATACCGGTCGAGGAACGCCTCGAACTGGACGGGGTGTCACTAGCAGGTGCGATCACACATATGCCACCCCTCGCGCTATGGGCCGAGGCGGGCGCGCAGGCCTCTGGGGCCACCCACAACCTGGTTTAAAGAACCAAACCACAACAAGTCCCATCGGGGATAACCACACACCTGCCCCCTGGAGGCAACCACACAACAGTTCGCACCAGTCGCTTGGCCGACAACTACACACCCGTAAACACAGACAAGCGACAGCACAACTACCGACTCAAACCGACAACACCTGGCACAATTCAACACGACTAACACACCAAACCCATCACGCAGACCACGTCGCCTTTGACCTCTCGCGGTCATATACCTACGCCCCAGCCCAGAAGGGCAAGGCAATCTACAGGAAAAGGCTGACCCCTGGGGAGAAACCCACCATCCTTCAGGCTGTCAACAACTTTGCGCCATACAATGTCCCCCTCACCCTGGCAATCGCGACCCCCGTACGCTGCGCGGGTGTCAGCGGCGTCTTCCCATCGGGGGTGGACGGGGCCTGGGCCCTGGGCTCCCGACTGGAATACCGCAACATACGCTTCCACAGCCACGTGCAGGCCAAGAACCTTGCAGACACGGTGCAGCGGGCCCTGCACAACCACACGGCAGACCTCAAGTCGATCGAAGTAACGCACAATGTCCTGGCCCCCAAGGCCGCCACCCCATCCATGCTCATCGTACTCACCGACACCAGCCCAAACAAGTACCGCAACATCGCAGTCGCTGCCTCCCTGCTCCCCACCATCTCGGGTGACTGGGGGGCGCTGTACCAACCGTCGGGTTCGGGCTATGTGAGCTTCATCGAGCCGTACAACTGGTCCGACCCGTGGATAGAGCGCTTCGATCGCAAGACACCGCTCGAGGAGCTGACCGCGGCGGGCAGGCTGAAGGTGGAGATCTACAACCATGACTTCCCCCTATTTGCCAAGGCCAGTGGTAACACCGCGGCCGGGGTGACAGCCGCGATCCAGGACGCAAGTAAGACTCATAACACTGACCCTAACACAAACGACGATCTGCTCCGTACTTGCTCGCATCCCAGTCTTGAAGAACACATACTGCCTGAACACAAAAATAGAATTCCACCACCCAAAGAACCCCTGCTAACAAAAGGATTGAACCTCATCCTATACCAAAACGTCGCAGCAAGCCGCATCGTCACCATGCACGCGCGCCGGGCGGCCGGCGGCGCTGCCCCCGGCATCTTCTATGATGACGACGGGTGGCACCTGCCGGCCGCTGGCTCCATCACAGAACAGCACCTGGAGCAACTGAGAATGGGGGTGGAAGCCGATGCAGCTCAGTTTCTCGGGATGATCAGGGGCGTGAGGAACCCAGACCGCGGCACGGCGCTCAGCAGCGGCTACATCATCGCTGGCGACAGCAAGGAGGCAGCAGAATTCCTCAGCGCGACATCGTTCTTTGAGGTCATAACGCGCTACTACAAACTCAGCTGGTTCAGCGGCCGCTCGACCTCCTATGAGGGCGGCCGCCCGCTCAGCGAGGGCCTCATCATCCGGAAGCTAGACCCGGGGGTAACACAGACTCTCATCACCAACCCGCTGGCCAGTGAGGACCTCGCCAAACAGATATACAGCAGGGGTGTGCTGGGGTACCGCAACCTGTACAAAATCGCGATGGGATCAGCCACAGCAGAGCCAGAGCAGCCGTTTGACGTTACGCTCTTCCAGCACGACGGAACCCTAGTCAGCACGCACCAGGCGCATCAGCCCAACAGCGGGGTCTCGATCAGCAACTGCATATTCACCATCAATGGCAACAAGCTCACCCCTGACAACCCTGCCATCGACGACTGCAAGCAGCTCTGCATCTTCCCGGGCCACAACAGAGACACAGCAGCCATCATTTGGGGCTCCTACAGCCTTGACTGCGACTTCCTGAATGGGTCCCTGGAGAAGGGCCTGGGCCACGTCAACGTGAGTATGTGGAGGGAATGCAAGCACGTGGGGGTCACCCACAAACTGCCTCTGCATGTGTGGACCCAACATATGACACGTGGCATAACAGCACCAATGTCCCCCCAACACAGCACCCTCGCGGCACCACTGACCAACGCAAAGACAAACAGAACCGACCACTGCTACTCCCTCCACCTCAGACTGCCCCAAAACCAACAGGAGACATCCAACAACCATAACCAGAACACTGACCAATACCCCACCTGCCCCCTACCAACCACCCTGCAGATCGGGAAGCAGGTGGAAATCGAGCTGCCAATGCAGAATGGCTACCCGGTCATCACCCCCGGCAAGCCAGCACGCCTCATGTTCCAGATGTGCCACCTCGTGCGCAACCTGACTGCCAGGGATCCTGGCCCGCGCTGGCAAACCGTCGAGGAAGCCCTGCTGGCCACCGCCCAGGCGGCCTGCAACCTCGTGGGCATCGCGATCCCAGACGACGGGTCAACCTGCTCCCCTGGTGCCAAGGACCCCCGCAACGGCGGCATCACTGCCAATCGCCTGGACCAGCAGGACCGCGTGGTGAGGCACAACGGTGCTGGTGGCAGAGGCGGCCGCGGCAGAGGCCGCGGCTCCCAGCAGGTGAACTCTCCCGCCCAAACCCTAGCAACAGGGGCAAAACGCATCCCTGCCCCAGTATACAGCACTACAATCACCAACACTGAACAGAACAAAACTAAGTTACCCAACACAAAGTCTGACCTGCGCCTCCCTAACAATCTACTGCTACACAACCCACATCCTGCCCCCACTCTGACACCGCACCACAATACACCGGATCCACAGGGCCGCTCGGAGGGCTCGGCGGCTGGTGGCTATGGCCAGCCTCCACGCCAGGCCCGCCGCCAAGGGCCCACACCACCCCTCCCGCACGTCTACCAGAACCCTGCGCCCATCATCGACCTGGGCGTGGGCGCAGGCCCTGGCCTAAACATGGACGAGGTGAACAAAATGATACACACCCTGCACCCGTTCCCCCAAGATCACATGACCAGCATTGTAACGACTGCTGAAACGATGCGCCAACTTATAGGCCCCCTGGCTGCTGCCCATCTACTGCCCATAGCTAACACAGGCAGACACATATTGGAGCGCACTGCAGCATCCACAAAGGAACCTAACAACCCCAATGACTCACTGACCACCCACCTACAGGCGGCTGGCAACCTGGGGAAGGATGGCAACCAGGACCAGTACGGCCCCCACTGTCCCGCCGCCGCTCACACCGGCCCTCCCCCCCCCCCGGGTGGCCCATCGCCACCCAACCCTGGCCAACCAACAGCGCATGAGCTGGCCATGGCCCACGTCGCCCGCAACAATGACAAGGTGAATACACCTACACGGCCTGACAACAACTCACCAGAAGCATACCCTGCAGTGACGCCTGCCGGGGAACCCCCAACACCACTAAACACTGACTGCGCCCCCAGCACAGAACGCTCATACCCCCATACCCTGCTAATCCAACCTGGCAACCACACATCCGACCCCAGCAAACACTCTAACAAACACAACAACTGTCCCCATGCCCAACCACACAGACCACAGAGGCTGGCCCCAAGCGTCCCAAGCGTCTGGCCCCAGGGGCTGGCCCCACTGACATGGAAGACGTCGCTGCCAGTGGGGCCAGCTCTGGCCCCGCAGCCCCTGCTGACCCTGCCAAGAAGTGAGCAGATGTCTGTGACTCCGCCAACAGGGGTAAGACACACACAGCAAAACAACCACAACCATGTCCACCCAGTAAATACCGACACGTATGCCATCGCTGCCTCCCCCCATGCCATGCGCAGGGCAGGCGACACCCAGGCTCCCCCCCTAGGGGCACCCGCACTGTCCAGCTGGACAACGACACCCCACCCACGCCACAACCCATTCAACAACCACCAGCACCAACCGCATGAGATAAGCATATACAGCACAGCAGCCGCAACTGTTATTACCCACACTACTACCACCATCTGTGCAGCTCTGAACTCCACACTGCAGCTTTTTACTTCCATCCACCATAAAGAACTCTACTACCATGTAATGAGACCACTCATCCTGACCCTCACTACACTGACCAGTAAGCGCATGCCGCCCCTGACTGCGCAATACATAGTAGGACTCGCTGCTATTACTCACAGCATAGACATAACAACTAGCTCTGGCCCCAAACTCAGTCTCAGTGTACCATCAGCGCAGCACATAACCGCTGCACACAGGAAACTGCTTGTGTCCGAAAGGAGAATCCACCCACCCAGTACCCACTACACATCACCCCCACAAGATAGAACTGGCATGACACCTCCCACCTACCAGCCCCCGCTCCCGTTGGCCATAGGACACACCATGCCACCCCAACCTGAGTATGCAACATATCACATACACGTCCTCAGCTTCTCTGCTGACCACATCTCCTGGACAGCGCCCCAAACCCTACTCATGCTGGTCTCCATGCTAGCAGTCCTATGCTCACACAACACAAGAACTCGGGAGATAAGGCAGCGTCACAAACTGAAGAGGTGCCATCCCCTACACAGAAAACTCCCCCTCACACTCCGTAAAAAAACCCAGAATAGGATACAGGCTCTAGGACCCCTGGCACTACTCAGGCCCACCCCAATCCACATAACCCCCGTCAAAATTGGTGCCAGACTCTCTACACAGCAGAAACATGAACTGAAACTACGCCGTTCTCTCTGTAAGCAAGCCACCCAGCCTCAAACAGACACACCCGCAGACAATGCTGAAGAAAAACAGGCTGAGCAAGATGCAACAGACGGCACCAACACTGCGAATGCTAAACCCCCCAAGCTGTCGGGAGGTGGCCAACCTACCAGCTACCACAGGGGACCGTCCGGGATAGGTGAGGTTCCCTGCCCATGGCACTCCAGCATCACTGGACATGAAGCCAAACTGACTGATAAAGAAGTAGACAAATGCATTGAGCAGCTGTGCCACAAAATCCAGGCAGATAGACACAGAACAGCCTGCGCCTTTATGTCCCTGAATCCTACCTCCTTCCTGAGCCAATTAGAAATGGCACTAACCAACCGCGATGGACACATGCTCTCCCTGGCAGTGAGACAACACCAACCGATCCTTGCCCCATTGGTGGATGGAGTCCACTGGCGAGCAGTCATCCTCTACCCTGCTGTGCGTCAGGCCTACCTACTGGATCCACTAGGTAGGAACATGTGGAACGGGGTACAGGGCCTGACACAACAAGACAATGAAACATACGCTGATGGTGGATTTGGGGCCCGCCTGCTGGAAGTACTGCACAAGCACTCGGTGGCCTGGCGCTTAGAGTACCTGTCCCTGTCCCCCCAGAAAGACTCATGGTCATGTGGGTACTGGGTAATAGTGGCAGCTGCCGCCTTCCTGAACCATACACAGGCTGATGACCATCACTCTCACCTGACTGATACCATGCAAAGTGAGTTTGAAAAGTTCATGGATACGCCCGCAAGCCCCAAACCCATCTGCGTACTCATCAGGCACTGCGCAGACATCATCAGGGACTATAATGCAACACGCTTCCCCCATGAACGATACTTTGACCCTGAGCCTGTGTTCGAGCTCCCCCCATCCACACACCAAACCACGGCTGCTGACACAGCGGTAACAATGGCCATTGACCTCACAGAGGAGCATTTCCCTCCCCTCCCCAAACAGCAGAGTGGTGCTAAACCAGCCCCACCCAAGGCGCAGCACAAACCTGCGCATGGCCAACCTGGCAAGGTGAAGAAGAAGTCAACGCTTAAAGGTAAAGCTGAGCCTAACCCAAAGCGCACGCAGACACAAATGAACCGCTTCTTCCGCAATCAAACACCACAGAAAACCAAACTTAGACGACTGACTGCAGAAGGTTCTACCCCCCCTGATAACGCAAGTAATAACTGCATGATGGCAGTGCAAACGCCTGCTCCGGAGGACCTAGAAAGCATCAAACCTGACACAACACTACAAGCAATGGACACTGAGAAAGCCCCTGTCCCCAAAAGCAAACTCATCCGCATATACACGGCTGACGAAGAACTGACGCAGCCGGCTATGCCACCCCCCACAGAGCAGGAGGAGGACTACTGCAGTCACCAGGAGGACACCCTACCTCCTCCCCCTGGACCCACCCAGTGCGCCGATGCCCCTGCTACCAAGGTAACCAAAGCTAAGAAACGGAACACCAAAAAGCAAGCACACCTTAAACAACCAACCCTCCGTGAGTGCTTGAAGAAACCTGAGCAGGGTACCCTGGCACAGCAAGATGAACCCACCTCCACAATACCGGATGAACACACGGCCCCTACCTTGACAGTCACCACACTCAACATACGCAGTGCTCTGGCCGCCTCGTCGCTGTATGAACTGAATCTACTAAACCCTGGACACCCAGACTCACCAATGGACAGTGACTTCATCATACTCACTGAAACACACCTCCCCTCTCAAAAGAAAAAATCTGGACAGCTCAGGTCAATCCTCAAGCAATACTGCATTTTCAGTGAATACATGGTGGAGGATGGGGGCCTTGGGGTCACAATAGCCATGAAGAGATACCTGCAACAACACCTGGCAGTCAACAGGGTTGAAACACCTGACAACCTGCTGGGACAGATATTGCATCTAAAGCTTACCCGCAAACACCATCCCACCTGGCACCTCATAGGGGTCTATCTCTCGCCCAGCCACGATAAAGCATCCAGGCTGGATGTGTACATGCATCTTACACAAGTACTTCAACTGGCACACACACAACAGGAAGCCGCCATAATAGGGGGGGACTGGAATGCAGTGCTTTTCCCACAAGACAGACGGTCGGACATGACAACACTGGATAACATACACAAACAATTCTTTGATACCACCCAACTTGACATCATCCCAGGTCAGCGCTACCCAACACACACTGCTGGCGGCAGGATTGATGACATCCTGGTGCTACCCAGTGGCAAGGCACGCACAACAGGACCACAACACTCTCAGATGGTAAGCCATGTCCCACACACAGTACTGGACCACCACCCTCTCACAGCCACACTCAACCTCACCAGACTGGGAGTGTTCATACCACCGGCCCCGGCCCCCCTGGATCTCACACCAACAATCAAAATAGTGACCCCAATTCCCAAGGAAAGTGCAGCTAAAACCCGAGCAACAATTGAGCATGACAAAGCAGTTGAAATCCACACATTAGGCAAGCTGGTTGAAGACATTGTGAATGGCCCGCTTAGGCAACACAGGGATGAAGCGGGAATGATTGATGCAAAGCTAGAGCACACTCTTACAATGCTGCAGGGAGCCCCGGCGGTACACACAGTTGAACAGATAGCAGGGGAACTGCTCAGCATTGTCAAACATGCCATGACAGTAGCCACAGAAATATGTCCCACCACAACGAAGTATGTGGGGGGCACACACTTTAGACCCAGAAAGGCGGCTAGAAGGCGCAGTAGACTCATCAGGCAGTGGCAGGCAGTTAGGAAACTGGTACTGCAGATGGAACAATCAGACCCTACACCGACCGACCCTGATAACCACCTACCACATGAAGCAAATGCCATCTTGGCCGATAGCTCTCTCAGCACAACAGAATGCTCCCAAGCCCTCAAACACCTGGCCAAAACCCTTCGCAAGGACATAACCAAACTGGACAAACTCCATGCAACCCATGCAGCACAGCGAGAAAAGGCCAAGAAGAGACAACTGCTGGACACCAGGCAGAAGCAGACCACGAAGCTCATCACAGCTGCGGCTGCTGACGAGCAACCGAAAGGTAACCTAACTGCACTGGAAACTGACACTGGAACAATCACCACAGACGGAGACACCATCAGGGAAATGGTTGAGACATACTATACCAACCTGCTGGCTCCCCCCAGTGGGGAAAAAACCGGGAAATACCTTCCCCACGATGTCCCTAGAGACTACCCCCACATGGACGGGGTAGACCCTTTCACCCTGGAAACATGTGTAGTTGGACCCAGACAATTCCTGCATGACAAAATAGCTGATGAAGCCCTATACAATGCAAATGTCAGATCACTAAAAACTGGAAAGGCCCCAGGCCCTGACTCAATCATCAATGAAATCATAAAACTGCTCCCAGCCACAGTCCATAAAATCATACATGGGCTGATACAGATTATGTGGGCAACCGGCCACACCCCCCTCCCCTGGCAGCCAAGTAACACGATACTCCCATACAAGGGCAAGGGTGACCCCACACACATCTCCAGTTACAGACCCATCTCTCTGGCAAACACGCTATACAAACTGTGGACTAAAATGGTCACATGCGCCCTCACTGATTACGCAGAAACCCATGGCATCCTGAGCCAGCAGCAATCTGGCTTCAGGACAAGGAGAAGCACGGCTGAACAATTACTTCTCATGGTGCACGCACTGGAGGACGCCAAACACTCAGGTCAGGACATATTTTCACTACTGGTTGACTTCTCCATAGCATTCAACATGATCAACCAAGACAAACTGCTTGTAGTTATGTATGATGTAGGGTTCCCTACGGATGCGATAGTAGTGGTAAAAAACCTGTACAAAAATGCACAGACTACGATTAAGACTCCACACGGAGACACCAGGGCAATCAGCGTAGAAAGGGGTACACTCCAGGGTGACTCCCTCTCACCGTTTCTCTTTATAATCTATCTTGAACCCATCCTGCGCTGGCTGCATGTGGGTGGCAGAGGATACCAGATGGGGCTGTTTACTGGGCAAGATAAACTCAAGCACCAGATCAGCTCAGGAGCCTACGCGGATGACCTGACTGCGCTCACACACTCTGCTGCTGATCTCGAAATACAGGCGGAAAAACTGAGCAAGTGGGCCACTTGGGCAGATATGAAGATACAGCCTAAGAAGACACTGGTTACAGGTATATGCTACTCCAGCATGGGAGCAGGGGAGAAGCAGCATGTAAGCTTGGACCCGCAAAAGCAAAGACTCAAAGCACTGCTTGAGGGTAACATCCAGGTGCAGGGAAACCCAGTTGAATACATAGACCCTGAACACCCATTCACCCTCCTGGGCGTCAAAATGACAATGACCCTCGACTGGACACCGCAGTTTACCAGTGCGCTGGCAACCCTGCGTGACAAGGCAGCCAAGATCAGCACGTCGTGGGCTAGCCCACAACAGAAGGAGAGACTGATTGAGACAGTGGTAAGGCCTATAGCCACCTACCCCTTTATGGTGGCCCCCTATAATGACCAGCAGCTAGATGCACTAGATAGGATAATCACCAGAGCATACAAAGTAGCAAACCGCCTGCCTAATGGGTTACCGAATGCAATTGCAAGGGAAACCAAAGCACACTATGGGCTGGGGGCCACCTCACTAGCAGCTGACTATGCCAAGATCTGCGGAACCTCCCTGGTCGCCTCCCTACGTAGACTAGGTAAATTGGGGGCGGTCACACGGGCGGATATTCCTAGACAAATCAAATGGGTCCAAGGCTGCAAGCAAGCAGAGCAGCCTAAAGCGGCTAGATACTCTATGAGAGCCAGACAGCTGTCACAAATACAGGAGGCTGGCCTGAACATCACGGACTCTGGGGAACCCACGTTCACTCTGAATAGGTCCCACCTGGCTGACTCACTCCTGGGCACGCTCCAAACCACTGCAGGAACTAGGTGGCAGAGAATTCTCCCAGCACAAGTCGTCATGCCCCTACTGGACCTGGGCATCTCGCAGCTCCAACAGGTGAGAGAGCCAAACTCCGATGTCATTATGTCTAGACAAGCCCTCTCCCTCACATACAGGGGGATAGGGAAAAAGCACAAGAAAGCAATAGACAGACTTGCCGGCATGTTGAACGATGATCCAGCCAGGGAAGGGCACCTTACCCTGTCTAGCCTCCCGTCAAGGCCTAACCTTGCACAGAGGACAATACACCCAACCTACCTAAAAGCCCTAGCAGCAGAAGAGCCCCCGACTGCCCAAACCAATCCAACGGCCCGCATAAATATGCCTAACATAATACAGTACTGCACCACCCAAGACAGCAAACTGCCGGCCCCCATCCAGGGCAGGGTCCTGCGTGCCATTAATGATAACACAAACCCAGACACAACTACAACAGCGCCCCCCCCAGCCAAGCGCAGGAGATCCCACAAACCCAAATATAGTGCACAACGCCCACGCCCTAAAGCCCAATACAAACAAAGAAAGCCAATCCCTGACAGTCCGGACACCTCCTCCATGCAGGCTACCTCTAGGTACAACAGGGTGCAGGCAATATATGCCTCACACCCTAACACGGTACACACGGCTGCCAAGGCGGTGGCGGCCACCAAGACCAAAACCAAGTTCATGATGCACGGACTGGAAGGTATGTACACACTAGCGGGTGGGAGGAACCCACAGCGGTGCTTTAAGGTCAAGTGGGGTCTGAGCACCCACCCCCTATGGGAAATAGAGCTATACAAAAAACTGGGCTACACCCTTGAGGCACCCCCCACTCCTGTAGAGCAATCCTACCTGGCCGGGACTGGGGTGGAGGACCATGACCCACCGTGTGAAATCTGTGGGGACACGAAGCCACATAATGGCGATGGTGGGCAGCACCTTGTGTGCGAAGGCTGCCACACGGTGTGGCATGGCTGCTGCCTCGACCCCCCTGTTCTGACCCGCCCTGCACAGCTACCCGATTGGTACTGCCCAGACTGCACAGCGTACCTGAGCACACCGGGCAAAACCATAGATGACCTACGCACTGCCCCCCACACCCCTGAGAACAAGGTCTATCTAGTCCAGTTTGCCCCATCACTTGAGCTGGAAATGAGACTTAGGGAAGATGGGCTCGGACAAGAAATAGATGAGTACACTAAGATGCAGGGAACAGCGCAGCCCCCGCCTGCACGCCCTGACTCACACCTCACTAACCTCCAACAACAAGGCATCTGGGGGGTTAATCAGGACATGACCTATGCCAGAACAGTCGGGCAGGCAATAAGAAAGAAGCTGGTAATACACACTGACCCGGTAAACCCCCATCTGGACACACTACCCACCGGACACTACAATATACAGATTAGGGATATAGGGACCTTCTGCCCACTGTTTGAGAAGGGGCACAAAGGGGCCGCCTCCTACCGCTCATGGCACACACACACACTAGCAGTGGTGTACAACCCACTGGGGGTGACGGTCGGGACACTCACACTGGAAAGGCTGGCCATTCTGCAAACATGGTACAACCACACAAAACTGACAGACCCGGACACATACAATACACATACTGCAGGAACCTTTGCTGCAGACGTCGCCATGCTGCTGCTGCGGTACAAGGATGGCGATAGCACACATGGAGCGACTGGCAAAGTCAAGATGGACAATCATTGGGCCATGCCTGGGGGACCAATGAAGGTAATAGCCAGGGCGTTAGGCCTCACTAAGGAAAGGTTTGCCAGCCCCTTGAACTTTAACCCCGAGCTCGGGCAATATTGGAGTGCGCATCCCAAGGATGTCCTGTTTGGGGCACGACATGATGCCTATAGCTGCATATGGGCGGGTGCGTCGGAGGCCAACACAGAGTATGAACACAAGGAGCTTTTCAAGGCCATGAGATGGGCAGTCCACTCGGTCCTGGCCAATGTGATAACGCCAACCCTCACCCTGCTAGTACACCCCGCATGGGATGAATTTAGCAACACGGCATACAACAGGTGGCTAGATGAGTGTGGGGGAGTTGCCCAGGTCCTCCTCCGTATTCCCAAGAACCGTTTCAAATTTACCAAACCCACTCAGTGGATGGACACCGACACCAAAACTGGGAACCCCAAGTGGGATATAAATTTCATCATTGTAACCAATGAGGCTGGGCATGACAAATATATGCGGCACATTCAGACCCGGGAGGGTAAGCTGCAAGTGGCATCAGAACTAGCGGCAGAACTGACTGAGCTGCTGGAACTACCTAGGAATGCTGGGGTTACACAGCAGGAAGTTCTTGGATGGTGGAGACTTCAGGATGACTGGTCACCTGATGAAGCGTCGGTGGCATCACACATCCTTAGTGACAAACCTCCAGTTAGTATGGGCAGACCCAAGGCACATAGGAAAGCGGTCATAGAAACGCCCCCAGGAATACCCCCCCCCCTCCCTCCCACACATGCACAGCTCAAGCTTGAGTATCCCCCAACTGGAGACCTGCTGCACAACTGGGATGACTTTGCATACACGGATGGATCCATAACAAAAATAACGAATGTGGCCACGGGCAAGACTAGCCAAGTGGCTGGGGCAGGCATATATATCCCACAGAAACTCCTAGGCAGGTCCAAACCCTTCCCAAACACCACCTGTCTGCTGCTAGAAGGGAAGCAAGTCATAATTAAACCGGGACCTGAAGGCTACACGAACACAATCACTAGAGCGGAGTTAGCAGCCATATACCAGTTCCTGCAATGGGCGGGTGAGGATCCTGGAAGGGAGAACATTCCAGTAGCCACAGACAGCCTGGCAGCTATGCTGCTCATCCAGAAGGTAGTTAACACGCCACAGGACATATTTGACCATAAGCAACGGGGTATACTATATGAAATCTACAAGGAACTCGAGAAAAGAACACATCCCCTCCAGCTCTTTAAGGTGAAGAGCCACACTGGAGTAGTAGGCAATGAACTAGCTGACATACTGGCCAAGGATGCAACCCTAGCAGAGAATAGGGAAAGAGTGATAGATGTGGCTGAGGGGGCATTCCCAGAAATGCTGGACATGCAACCATTCTGGCTACAATACACCCCCCTGCACTTGGATGGGGATGATGACACACTGCGCGCCCCAAGGATGGTTGGTGACCTCCACCACGACCTAGGGAACATATGCAAAGTGGCCAAGAGGCTGGGAAATGCTGACACAAGCACTGTCTACTATGGCCTCCTTAAGGAGATGATTCCACATACTCTCCCGGACCTAAGCAACAAATACAAAGCCTCCAAGCAAGTGAGAACAATGGCCAAGAGGAACACCATGGCCTATCACTCCGGCTGCCTATACAACCAGAATATAGCACACAGATATGGATATGCGGACAGCCCAAACTGCCTCCTGTGCGGGCAAAGGGATGGATGCCACCATGCAGTCAGCGGATGCCCGGCCATGGAAAGGCTGGTCACGGCCAGACACAATGGCGCGGCTAGAATAATGGCAAAGGAAATATACCACGGCAGGCTTGGCAATGGAATAAAGATGATGGACATTGGGAAAAAAGAGAAGTTGAGTGAGGATGGACTCCCAACAAATATTGGCTGCGCGGTGCCAGCCTTCCTCCTCCCAAAACATTTGACAAAACAAGAAGCTCATGCGGTCATAAAGAAAATGAAACCAGACATACTGCTGGTGCAGGGCAGCTCAGTGCCGTACACCATACATGTGGCAGAAGTCAAGTACTGTAGAGACACTGACAGGACGGTTCAGGAAGAAAGAGCGGCAGAACAGCACAAGGAGCTTGTGAACCTGCTCTCACACTCTGGAAATACAGTAAAACTTCACACAATACTAATTGGTGTGGGTGGAACGATTTACAAAGACGCGCTCAACACACTGTTGGAACTAGGTCTAGAAAAAGACAGGGCACTTCTGACGCTGGAGAAGGTCAGCAGGTACTCGGCTCAGAGTCTTGGGGAAATGGTGCACTCAAGGAGGGCAATGGAAGCGGACAAGCAGGGGACCAGTGCTGCAGGAAAATGGAGACACAAGCCAGACCGAGACCCGTGGAACACACGACGGCGCCGGCGGCCCCGAGCGGGTGAGGGGTAGGCCGTTGGGGCGGGGACTGATGAGCCCGTGGGTCATGCCCAAGGGTGAACAGTCCCCTTGCCCTCCCACTCTATGGTGGGGGCTCTGCCTCTGGCATCCCCTTCCTTAACCCTTACGCCGGGTTCACACCCGATAGCGTAGTTCCTATTCCTATTCCTATTCGCGAGGTGGCTGGAGGCAGCGCCTGACCCTGGACCACTCCTACAAATCGGTGGCCAACCTCACCGCATATGAGACACCGCCAGCAGACCGGGACCGCTCTG
>JAUBNV010143704.1:0-14836 GCA_032354855.1 Desmognathus mavrokoilius | reverse complement strand
ATGGTCGGTAAGGGCAGGGGAATGGTCGGTAAGGGCAGGGGAATGGTCGGTAAGGGCGGGGGAATGGTCGGTAAGGGTGGGGGAATGGTGGGTAAGGGCAGAGAAATGGTTGGTAAGTGCAGGGATTGGTCGGTAAGGGCGGGGGAATGGTCGGTAAAGGCAGGTAAATGGTCAGAAAGGGCAGGGGAATGGTCAGTAAGGGCAGGGGAATGGTCGGTAAGAGCGGGGGAATGGTCAGTAAGGGCACGGGAATGGTCAGTAAGGGTGTGGGAATGGTTGGTAAGGGCAGGGGAATGGTCATTAAGGGCGGGGGAATGGTCAGTAAAGGCAGAGGAATGGTCGGTAAGTGCAGGGAATGGTCGGTAAGGGCACGGGAATGGTAGGTAAGGGCAGGGAAATGGTCGGTAAGGGTGGGGGAATGGTTGGTAAGGGTGGGGGAATGGTTGGTAAGGGTGGGGGAATGGGTCGGTAAGGGCAGGGTAATGGTCAGTAAGGGTGGGTGAATGGTCGGTAAGGGTGGGGGAATGGTCAGTAAAGGCAGGGATATGGTCAGTAATGGCAGGGGAATGGTTGGTAAGGGTGGGGGAATGGTTGGTAAGGGTGCGGGAATGGTTGGTAAAGGTAGGGTAATGGTAGGTAATGGTGGTGGAATGGTCGTTAATGGTGGCGGAATGGTTGGAAAGGGGGAATGATCGGTTATGTTACGGTGCCCTCCACATCCTCAGCCTGCAGGGGGCACTGTCGCCCCCTGCTGCCAAGGAGGGGGGTGCTATGGGGCGCTTATCGCTCCAGATGCCCCCTCTGCATATGGGGGCTCCCCCTCATGAGGGGAGAGCAATGAGGAGGGCGCCGGTGAAAATGCCGGCGCCTCATATGCAGCGCTTTCTAAAGCACCACATAGCAGCGCTGCATGGGCGTGGCACTAGCGCTGCAGCGCTTCAACTTACTTGTTTGTTTGTGCAGGAGGGGAGGTTACAGAACCCCTGTAACCTCCCCTCATATCCCCTCTACACAGGAAGTTGGGACAGTCCAGGCATGTATCCCATGACTGGGGGACTGGTCTGTTCCCAACTTCCTGGTTTGGCCAAATGGGAGGACTCCTAGAAGCTGATTGGCTACATTGAAGCTGCTATAAAAGCTTCACTGTGGAACCACATCAGCATCTGAACACTCTGTCTCGCTGTGTGTTCAACTGATGCTGGAGGTTCCCCTCCTGCTGTTTTCCAAAGGCGAAGCTCTGCTAGGCTGTCACCTTCTTTTGTTTGTTTAGTGTTGTCCTGTGTTTGTGTTCCTGTACTCCCCTTAGGGAAGAGCTTGTGGACAGCAGTCCTAGGTTCATAGCCAGGCACTTCAAAGAGATAGGTTAGTGGGGAGTTGATTCTGTTTCAGGGGGTTCTGCCTAGTGTTGAGGAAGGGGAGGCTCTTAAAGGGATACTAACCCTTTTCTCCCTTTTGTCTCTTTCTCTCCAGGAAACACAACACTGTCCCCCTGAGGCGTCTCACTGCTGCTGCCAGGTGTTAGGTCACCCCTTCTTGTGTGTCTCAAGTTGAAGGGGGTGACTAGACGTTGGGGGGTAGTGGAATATCATCGCTCACAGGACCAGGCCTAACAGGTAAAGCTGGGGGAATGGTAGGTAAAGGTGTGGGAATGGTCAGTAATCACGGATGGTCAGTAAGGGTTGGGGAATGGTCGGTAAAGGTAATACAACACTGTTGCTCAACAACACAGCACAATTTTATTCTGTTTATATTTCACAAAATCAATGGGTTACACATTTTGTCAAAATTGTAAACCATGCATGTACCTCACGTTTACAAAAGGTGTGTAAACCTTCTGTAAACCTCAAGTGTATGAACAGTTTACACCGGTATACTGCGTACCCAACCTTATTTGGCTTTCTCTGATGTGCCGTAAAGCTGTCTGTCCTCCTCCCCTGCCAAAAGCATGGCTGGTGGTGATGAAATACAATTGCCTCGCAATGCTGCTGAAATTGACTTGTGTCAAAGCATTTTGTGAGGCACCCTAGGAGGCAAAAGTGTGTAACTGGTTTATAGTTTTTTGGATCCAGATGATCAACCCTTACCTTTTTCAAAATCAGGGTGACTAGTCCCAGCTTAAGTTGACTATGTCAGTGGTATCTTGGATGGGATCTGGGAGCTGTGCATTTATGACCAAAGTTGGAAGCTGGTCAAAAAATAAAAATGACTGCAACAGTCTAGGGATTCATGATTGGCCCAAACAGGATACAGATAGTGCTAGAAACAAACATAAAGCAATAAATATACTTATATTTCAAAAGGTATTTAAAGGTAAAAACATCAGTATGAGTATAGTTTTTTTGCATTGCTTTATTCAACATTTGTTAGAACAGTAAGCTGACCCCGACCACAATAAGAGCTGTACAGATAAAGATTTTACAAATGTAAAAACAATATAAGCATATTTACAAGAAAAATTACATATTGTTGGGGTGAATGATTGATTTCGAAGTCTCACCCTGCACTGCTTCTAGTCATCTCATATCAGAGCAGGGATTGCCTAGGTAAACTAATTTCATTTACAATGTGAGACATTTCTACCAATATTAAACTGTCAGATCTATCAAAAGAGCCCATATAATGTACATTTACTGAAAACCTGCAAAATGACCTCGAGTATAGCAATCAAGACATCTCTACTAAATGAATTTATTTTCAAAGACTCAATCTTTGATAACTTTTTGCACTGAATTCTGCGAACAGGAATAAATGATGCACTGTTTTTAGGCCTGTATATTTCTGGATAGAATAAGTGCACTGGAAAGCCATTTTCTTCTGATTCAAAGAAACTCCTGGTCGACTGTCCAGCCACATTTGATATGAGCTTGCTCTCTTGTTTTACAGTCACCTTGCAGTGATGCTTGTAGTATTGTCGATTGTGCTGGAAAGTAAAGTCAATATTACAAATCTTCCAAGGGTCTTGTCCATAGATGCTTCTGGCTTACCAAGGTCTTGAGTTCTATAGGGAAAGTATAAGTAATTGTTTACTTATAAAGAATAATACTTTAAGAACTACTTTGACATAAATTCATAGTTTATTTAGGGAGCAATTATCATAACGTTCACTTTCATGCATGTTGAAAATAAATATGCAATAAAACAGGATACATTTTTCATGCCCATTTTAAAAAGTATCTAAGTATTAGTAGTGATTAAATACTTTGGGCCTGATTCACAGAGGAGTTTCGTGCCTCTTACATATTTCGTCTGCGTAAATCCTGTTGATTTCAATAGGACTTACTCAGACGAAATATGCAAGAGGCATGAAACTCCTTTGTGAATCAGCCTCTTTATATTTAAACAAATGGATGAATAATACTGTTTGCTTAAAGTGACACTCTGCACCAACGTTTTTATTTAAATGTAAAACACAACTTACTTGTGCTTTATCTGTTTGCAAATATTTTTCGGGTTTCAGAACTGCCTCTGCTCAGTAACTGCCAGAGAGAGAGGCACCATGTGGGGTTTGAATTGAAAAGGTTATTTGGCGTTGGCATATGCGTGTATACACACACACACACACACACACACATGTTTTGTCAGCCAATTATTGTTATTCACAGAAGCAGTGAATAGCAATAATTGCTTGCCTAACCTTTTCAATTCAAACCCTAGATGGTGCCTCTCACTCTGGCAGTTGCGGGATTACGCAACTGCTGAGCAGAGGCACTTCTGAAACCCAGAAAATATTTGCAAGCAGATAAACGAAGAGCACGGGGGGATCACGTGGGCGCTTGGAGCATGGCGGTCGCATAGAGAGTAGCTCCCGCACCGCGGCAGTTTCATCCGTTATCATCCGATAATTCGTGGCATGTTTTAAACGAAATATTTGGCAGAACAGCTCTAAACTACCTGGGCACCTGGTGGTATGTCCAAAAAGCAAAGAAAAATGCAAGAATTTACCAGTCGGCAGGGTTCCCGCCACTCCGGACTGAAGACACCCAGTGGGGCATCAGGGAGCTCCGAGCCTGGCGGCTCACCTCCTCTGGCGGAAGGGAATACAGAGATCCTGCAAGAGATTAAACTAATGCGGACAGAACTTGCAAACAAGATTGACTCTCTGGATATTAAATTGAATTTGATGCAAGCACATGTTGATCGGGTAGCGGAGTCTCTTCGGGGAGCGGAGGAGCGCATCACGGGGATGGAGACAAGAATAGATCCAGTGGAGCGCACCGTATCGGATCTTCAAACGGCCCTGGCAGAGACCCGCAGTCGCTTGGCAGACCAAGAAGGGAGAAATCGCCGGAATAATGTACGTCTGATCGGTCTCCCGGAGGGGACCGAGAAGACACCTGTGGAGCCCTACATTGAACAACTGCTTAAGGAACTTTTCCCAGAGGCGCAATTTTCCCCCATGTATGTACTCGAAAGGGCGCATAGAGCGCTGCAACGCCGACCCCCCCCTGGTGCACCTCCGCGCCCTCTAATCTTGCGGTTCCTTAATTATAGAGATCGGGACACCCTTCTGACGGCCGCCAGGGAACGAGGAGAGGTACGGTATCAAGGCACCCGCCTCAGTTTCTATCAAGATTTTACTATGGAGGTCCAAACGGCCCGCCGCACTTTTCTGGATGTGAAAAGGCAGCTCCGCGAGAAAGGCCTCCGCTATGCTATGCTGTTTCCTAGTAAACTGAGGGTACTCAGCGGAGGCAAGGCGCATTTCTTTACGGACCACGAGTCTGCAATGACCTTCGCGAGGGATGCCCCCTCGGAACTTGGCCCGCCGGATCAGAACCAGCAGCAAGAACGGAATGAGATGCCCAGTGATGAATAAGGGTGTGTGGAGTGTATTTTTTACTGTTTGGCTTTATCGTACTGCATCCTTCGTGACCCCAACTTTCCTCTGAAAATTGAACATTAATGACAAACAGGATGGCGACCAGACCGCATGAGACTTGGGACAGCCCGAACCTAGGGGTGTCACTCTGGTTGTTGCTGGTGCATGTAGTTTATTTCCCCCCCTTGATGAATCTGTTTATTCTACAATGGTTTGTCTCACCGACCGACGCTGACGCCCCCCTGTGGCGCGGGCAGTCGGAGCAGCTGGGGCAGTCGCCCCCGCTGGAAGAGCCGAAGAGGAGTAATTGCACCGCTATGTGGGAGATGCCAGTGAAAATATTGTCGGGACAGTAAAAACAAACTATATTTTGCAAGCACTCATAATTATGCCGGATATATGCGACTAGGGATTGTCCCGCCAGAGGGAAAATAATATTGTGTTACTGCGATTACTTCTTCCTCACCCTCTGGACGTGGGCTGTTCAACCGACCGACTCTGATGCCCCCTGGTGGTTCAAACACAGTGAATGGGGCACCGAGTGACCCCTGTTGGAGGAATTGATGATGTGCGGTGACTTTGTGGTGAAGACTGAGGGTGCTACCAATGGTACCTGTGTGTGAACCCGAGTGGCCATACAGATTGACAGAGGGAGGAATGCTGAAGGACACATCCATAAGCCACACGCTCCTGTAAGATTAACTGCCGCGGCTGTAGGCTGCTCTCTGGCAGTCGTGGCTTGATCTTGGTCGCCGCGACTTCGGCTGTCGCGTGATCTCGTAAGGTTGCAGGGCAAGTTAATGTTGGTTGAAATGGAGGGACTGCGCGCGGATCCGCCTGTTGCGGCCTGTGCTGAGTTACTTCATTTGTTCGGGTATTGGTTGACGATTGGGGTGTCAACCGGGGGTGGGTACTTTCTGGCGAGATTTTATTTCTTGTACATTATGCATGTTAGATTCCGTGGTGACTTGAGACACACTGTTCTAAATGAATTAATCAGTAATGGCTAGTGGCCGACTCCAGATTTTGACATGGAATGTGAGAGGGTTACTAGGCTACGCCAAAATACGAAAGATTTTATCAGTTTGCACAAAACTAGGGGTAGAGATATTGCTGATTCAAGAATCGCACTGGCCAACAGCGGGTTTAAAATCATATTTGCAGCACTGGGCTGATCATGTATTTCATTCTGCGTTTACTCAGGGATCACGGGGTGTCATCGTGGCCATCAAAACGGGTACCCCCTTCACGTTACAACGTGTCTGGTTGGATCCCCAGGGGAGATATGTTCTGGTGAAGGGGGAGCTCAGACATCAACCGATGCTCCTCGGCTCTATCTATGGTCCCAATATAGATGACCCCGCTTTTATAAGGAATTTGTTTAAAATATGTGCGCACACCACGGATGCACCATGGATCCTGGGAGGGGACTGGAACACGATCCTAGACTGGCACCTTGATAGATCCAAACCCAGTGCAAGAACCGGCACCCAAACATCCCAAGCGCTACATAATGCCATGATAACACATGACCTAGTTGATGGGTGGAGACACATGCATGATCAAATGCGGCAATACACACATTATTCATCCCCTCACGATGTTTACACTAGATTAGATATGATGCTGATCTCCCGCGTGTTAATGGGTAAAATGGCCACATGTGGCATCCTGCCGCGGATCCTTTCAGATCACAGTCCAGTAGAGTGTACACTAAAATGGTCCCCTGAATATCCCAGAGCGTCCACTTGGCGTATGAAAAGCGAGGCTCTACTAGACCCCATCTATGAAACGGCCCTTGAACAACAAATAACACAGTTTAAGGAAACGCATGTTAATGACCCCACAGACCACGTCACCAAATGGTTAGCCTTTAAGGTATTTATAAGGGGCATTGCTATGTCGGTGGAATATACTCAACTTAAGACAATACGCTCAGAAATGAGCAGCGTAGGCCAACAGCTCATAGACATAGAGGCCAAACACTCCGCCTCCCATAAAGCCAATGACCTAGCTACCATTCGGCATCTAACTTCACGATATGATGCTGAAGCGACTAGAGAACTTCAGTATATGTCACGATTTACAGCAGCTAAATGCTATGCCGGAGGGGACAGACCGGGTCAACCACTTGCAAGACTTTTGCAACGGGAAGGGGGCAGGAAACCCATAGAGGCGATTACTACCACAGCTGGGGAACGAACGATAGACGCTGCTCAAATAACTGACACCTTCTGTGAATTTTATCGTGCATTATATACGAGCTCAGGCCCTGTAAGGCAGACGAAGGTATGTGAATACATTGCACAAACTAAATGCACAAAAATAGGTGCCACCATAGCGGCTTCATGGGAGGGACCAATAACCGAAAACGAAATCGTGCAGGCTATCAAGGATCTAGCAGGGGGGAAGGCTCCAGGCCCTGATGGTATCAGTATGGAATTCTATAAGCGATACGCCACTCTATTATTACCCCTATTGAAGGCCATGTTTGATTGTGTACTCAATGGGGCTGGATTCCCTGATGAGATGTTGGAAGCTAGAATAATCTGTTTCCTAAAACCTGACCGGCCCCCTCTGGAATGTGGCTCCTACCGCCCCATTTCCTTGACAAATTGTGATCTGAAGATATATGCCAAGATTCTGGCTAATCGTCTCTTACCCCATATTGCATCTCTAATCCACCCCGATCAGTCGGGTTTCATCCCCGCGCGTAATACAATGCACAATATCCGCAGACTGATGCTAATCAAAGCTGCGCTCGGAGCGGAGACGGGCGCTGCTATCGCCGCGCTCGATATAGAGAAGGCCTTCGACTCTGTCGAGTGGCCTTTTCTGTTTGAGGCTCTGACTGCAATGGGAGTGCGGGACAAGTTCAGGAACATGATCAAACTACTATACACCCGGCCCTCTGCTAGAGTGGCGATCAATGGGATCCTATCTGACACCATTAGCATACAGCGGGGCACACGTCAGGGTTGCCCACTGTCGCCCATGTTGTTTGCTATAGCGATAGAGTTTCTGGCCTTGAATCTACGCACTGTCCTAGACGGGACTGGAATACAGGCCTGGGGCCATCACAATGTGGTCTCTTTATATGCGGATGATGCGCTTCTCTTTATGGAAACACCAGACACTACCCTCCCTAAAGCCATTCAAATTTTTGATACCTTTAGTGCAATATCCGGCCTTCGCATTAATTGGGCCAAATCACTTATATTTCCCCTGGGGTCCGGCTGCCTACTGCCTAATGGCACGCATGGGCTTAAATTGGAACTACAGGAATTTAAATACCTAGGCGTAACAATCACAAGGGATCCTTCAATGATGGTACAGTCTAACTTCTTGGATCCAATGATGACACTACAACGCAAAGTTGATAAATGGATAGAACTGCCCCTCAATCTGGCTGGACGCACAGCGATTATGCAGATGGTAGTTTTGCCCAAGTTATTGTATATTTACTCTACTCTCCCCATTGACCCAGGCCCCAGATATTTCAAAGACATTAGGCAATTGACCTCTCGCTTGATATGGGGGGGGAAACACCCGAGGATAGCATTTGCTACCACTACGAGACACTACGAGGCGGGCGGGATACAAGTGCCCAATATGCAATCGTACTACATTGCAGCGCAAATACAACATATAGCTAAATATGTTGAGGAACTCCCCCCCCCTATAGAAGACATTCGTTTGCGGATGGAACTACACCGCTACGACCCCTTTGATGTAGGAGGCATGGTAATTAATGTAGACACCATCCCTAAAAAAACTCCAGATCCAGTCTCACATACATTGCACATATGGAAAAAAGCTTTAACGAAATTTGAAGCTGGGCTCCCCTACTCCCCCCTGATACCCATACAATCCCTTAGGGGCTTTCAGCAGGCACTCACGGGTCCCGATCGACGAAGTTGGAGGGATGGTCAACTGCACACCCTGGGCGATCTGTTCCACCAGAACCAAATGTTGAGCATATCAGACATTCAAGTCAAGGTCCCTCGAACCACTAAAAATGCTATTAAAATCCTTCAACTTAAAGCTATAATGCAGAGGAGATGGGCCGAAATCCCGGTGGAGCCCATGAATTCTGATCTACTACATCATATTCTCTTGACTAAGGGGTGGCGACACCAGATCACCATGTTGTATAACCTGTTGCAAACACGAGCTGAGATAGAGCCTGCTCGGATGAAATCCATTTGGGAGGAGGATCTAGGGACTGATTTTTCTGAAGCACAATGGGAAACTGCCTGTAGACACACACGTGAAGTTGCACGGAACGCCCGACTCAGGATGATCCAATATCGTTTTTTCACACGCAGCTATATGACACCAGCGACACTCAGCCACTTTTTACCTGAAACATCACTGAGATGTCCTAGCTGTCGATCCCCTGAATGTTCATTCTTGCACTTAGCATGGGGCTGTGTGACTGTGTGTGCATTCTGGACAACAGTATGTGAGGAGATAAGCGCGATCATGGGTGTGTCTATACCTAATGACCCTAAATTACTGTTTCTCGGCCAATTTCCCAAGCTACCGAGGGAAGACATCCAATTCCTGAGCCTGGCATTGGTGCTCGCCAAGAAAACGATTGCAATGCGTTGGATGCGGAAGGACCCCCCTCGGGTGCCACATTGGCGGGGTTTACTGGCCAGATGTAATGACATTGAAGACACTGTCCGAGTAATGGCTCCCCCCACACAGAGACCCAGAGACTTCTGGGAAAAATACAGACTATTCCTCATCCGTCAACAATATGGAGAAACAGAAAGCGATAGTGCTGTATAAGAATAAATGGTTGAATATATGATGGATGAAGAGACTGAGGTTTGGTTAGGCTGTATGTGACCTGTCATAATAAACGCCATGAGTTAAGCCACTAGCAACATATATGCGCTAAGGCCCACGGGATACTGAAATATAATCCTACTCGCCAGAGAGTTAGAGGGTGGGGTTGGGTGGGGATAACTGTATTGTGTTAATGAATTTGGTTATAGTATGATGTATTGTTGTAATAACTCAAATAACAATAAAAGAGATTTAATAAAAAAAAAAAAAGATAAACGAAGAGCACAAGTAAGTTGTGTTTTATATTTTTTTTAAAGCGTAGGGGTGGCGTGTCACTTTAAATCTCCAACTATGATCACACAAGTTGATTCTCCTCGCTCCTCAAATTCACCCTATGCTAAATAGGACCAGGAACCTTGGTTCCTGAAGCTAAGAGCTGATAGCCAGAGCCAGCTAAGCTCCAGAGCTATCTGGCTATCAGAGAAGCTAAGAGCGAAGTGCTATTTCATTTAACTGGATCTGATTCCCCCATTAAAGTTACAGCACTTAAGAGTGCTATTTCCATTATAACGGGGTCTGAAGCCCCGAATGAAAAGAATAGAAATAGCACTGCAGAGTGTTATTTCTATTCTTTTCATCCGGGGCTATTGCCAGGACAAGCGGACTATATCCCCCCCAACTCCTCCCCCTCTAACGACACCTATGGGGTTGTGTGGCATCTGAGAAGCTACACATACCCCGAAACAGTCGTTAGAAATTTGCTGGAAGCCACAGAAAAGGTGTGGCCTCCAGCAAATTTCTAATGAACGTCCGGCACCAAAGAACAGGTGCTGGGCGGCCAGCGAACGCCCAACGAATGGCTCGCGCACAACACAGACTGTAGCGTGCGCAAGGGCATATTTCAGTGTGCTAAGGAATTCGCACCATGTGGCGTGCATTCCCCAACACACCAAATTATTAAGAATCCGCCTGTATGTCCTTAACCCCATGGACAATCATTTAGATCTTCTTCTAAATAAAGGTTACAAAGGACCATTTATTGGTCGGTGACATGGTACACTTTACCTTAATGAAACTCTTTATGAACCAATCGTAAAATATATCAATTGCAGAAATTGATATATTTTCAAGGCTGACATTGATATTCATTTCAAAGCTGACATTGACAGCTTTGAAATGACCCCTACCCCCCACAGGTGCACACAGTTTCAGGGATCCAAAATCTGATTTCCAAAACTGCATTCACTGGGCACTGGAGGCCATGGCTGGTGGAGTGTCAGAGTCAGCCCTGGGCTTCCCATTGCTGCATGAGAAGAGGAAGGGCCTTCCTTCTCTCATCCAGCAGTATGAGTCCTGCCTCCCCTCTGTGAGTCCTGTGCAATGGATAGAGTGGAGGTGGGGTTCACTGCAACTAGAGGACGAGGACTCTGAAGAGGTATGGTGTGAGGGGGCAGATCTGTCCCCCTCCCAAGCCCCAACCTATCAGGGAATCCCTAAAAACCACGGAGGGGTTGATCCACCGTGATAGCTCCCCCAAACGGCCTTTCTGATATGTAGTTACATGCAGATCCAGTCACTCGCGAGTGACAGATGTATCTTTTCCATTATGTGAGAATCTACACTCTATTTTGAGCACTTGATAAAGGGACGTGATGTCACGAAACATGTTGTGCAGCTAGCTTTATTCAACGTGTGTATGCACTGATGAAATGAAAAAAATCTTCAACACCTTTTGACAAACAATAAATCACTTATTTTTTCAAATACTTTTTGAATGGATTTTTGTTTACTGTTTCCAAATGATGTACAGAACACTATTTCTGAAGTTTTAACTATGTAATGCTTACAATTTATCTATTGAACACAATTCAGCAGGCAATCTGCCATTTGTCCATGAGTGCGGTTCTGAGCCAATGTTCCATGTTGGCTATGTTGCTTGACTATATACGAGGACTATATCAGAGGGGTTTCCCTTACAAACCAGCACTTTTAAATCTTTTCTATGTTTTTATTAGTGTATGAACAATTTGTGTGCGGAGGCACTTTTTCCACTATACCACTTTGTGCAGCCCACAGCCTCAAGAATGACAAACATGCACAGCTAGTGGGCCCTGTACAAGTCCTCTGCAGAGAGTCGCTGGATTCCTGACTCCCAGCACCTTTATAGTTCAGCAGATGCGGCTAGTGCAAAAGAAGTAGGTATGAGGCTGTGGGATGCCACTCTGTGCAGCCCAAAGCCTTACAGGTGGCAAACTTGCACGGCCGGTGGGCCTATTGTTTTTTACCATAGCCTACAATTTCGCGCCAGTCCTTCGCCAAGGGAGGCCTTCAAGGAGCTACAGACAACTCTGAATGCATGTGTACAGGTAAGAATTTATTTTTTTATTTTTACAGTCAATGTGCAGATTGTGGAGCCACAACACATGCACTTTTTGTTTTGCAAATTTTCTTTAAGGGGGCATGTGAGAATCACGGGCGACAGCACCAGTCTGTTGCCCATGATTATCGACCATGGGGGATGGGGGTGGGGGGTGGGGGTAGGGGAGTGTGGGTGTATACCTGCTAGCATGATTGCCTTGCTGTGTCTGAGGTTGGTGGGTGGCCACTAACTATTATAATAAGGGCAGCTAGTTACAATAGCCCTGTCTGTTGAATTTAATTCCTGATATTGTCAGTTTTGTTCTTTAATTATCAGTAATGCTCCTTTACACTTGTCAACAGGTGAAAATTGAGGTGTTCCATAATAAAAAGCACATCTGTAAAGTGCAATGAAACCGAAGAAAATGTGGACAATGAATATTTTTATGTGTTTAAACCACGATAGCTAGACATGGACTCAGACCAAGTAGCCACTGGCAACTAACTTAAAAAAGTTAGTCACATTTCAGAAAAAATGGTCACAATGGCGACCATTTTAGGTGCACTCTGGAGCCCTGAGAGAATGTGATGGGAGGAGAATGTTGAGAGGCCCTCAAGAAGTGGAGTGAAAGAGAGCGAACACCGGTTGAGGACTGAGATGACAAATACCGTAGTCTAATGTCATGTTTCATCCCTTTGTAGCTAACAAAGAAATTAAATAGAAATTAAATAAACTTGTAACACATACTTCATTTAAAATGATAACTTACCTTCTTCGCTTATAACTGGTCTTCATTTTTGCAAATGAGCAGCTTCATTCAATGCTAAAAAATTGAATAGAAAAAACAAATCTAGCATTAATAATTGATTAAGACCACTTATAGAGGCTGCAATACAGTTCAACAACAAGGTCATAAAACACTCTTTTATCCATGCTTGAATACACATGCTCATGTAACCACTCATTGACATTAATCTATCTTTATCTTTAGAAAGAACAGAGGCAAATGCCAGCATTTACAGTTTCTTCTTCAATCGCATATTTTTAACGGGAACAACTTGGAGAATCAGTCAGTGCCATGAGCGACACACAAAATGACGGGGCTACCCGGCAAGCTGTGGTGAGAGGCCCCTGTAAACCGCCTTTGACAATTTTTAAATGCCATCATTACAGTTCTGTATTGCATTGCAGGGGTGTGTTACACCCCTGCCCTGAGCCTGTTTCATACAGGACTACTAAACTGCAAGCACAATGTAAAATGTTGAACACGTGTTTTTCAATAGAACAATTTACATGGGGCGTAATCATGTTCTCGCCCGCAGGCGATCACTGTGTGATTTGCATGCCAACAAGAGGTGCTGGTATCTTTATTTTTTGTCCCACACAAGTCAAACAAGATGACTTTAGAAGCCATACATACTCAGGTGGTTGGGTGATCATTCCACTACTTTGGAAGTTATTCTGCCATCATCAGATGTCATCAAGCTCCTGAAGTTATTGGCAAAGTTGAAAAAATAGGCTTGATTCAGAATCATTTCAGAATGATTTGCTGATTCCTTCATGAACTCTGACTGGAGTCATCTCATTTAAATAATTCTATCTGTGGGCATACATCAGGATGGCTTCCGATGTTTTCTGGCATCATCAGATTACTTTGGATGTTTCCTCGAAGATCATCCTTTTTGACTGTCATTGCTGTTTTGAGGCTAGAGTGTTAATTTAACTGAAAACGGGCCGAAAGGGCCACTCTGCAAAAGGGCTCTTACAGTCAGTTTTGGTTAAATAAATGTTCTGAGTCTAGTGAGGGGGACCCCCCTTACTAGACCCCAAAGGTTAGTTTATCAGAATTGCGCTCCTGCAATTCTCTGTCCCAGTTTAAAAAATTGCTAAACTTTTTTTTATAAGGGTGACTGCTATGTAGTAAGGCAATTTTGACACTTCTTTTTAGTTGTTTTTGTATTTTTCCTTTTAAGTGTGATGTCATTTGTAATTCTGTTTTATTTTGTTTTGTTTTTGTTATTATGATAAGCGGCTTGAAGCCAAGGCATAGTGTGATACATAAATCAATCATTCAATCAGAAAAGGGCCCATTTACACAGTAGCCCTCCGGGTGAGTGCCACTCTGTGAATGGGCCCTTCTGGGTTGTTTTTTTCTGAAATAAATGTTAGGGGTCTAGTGAGGGGTCCCCCCTCACTAGACCCCGAAGGTTAGTTTAGCAGAAAAGGGCCCTTTTGTACAGTTGGCCTGCATGCGGAGTGCCACTAAAGTGTATGGACCTGATCCAGAAAGGAGTTAAGTGCAAAACTCTTTTGTGGTCGTATATTTTAAAATTTTACATTTTTAATTAGGTGGAAGGAAGGGTCTGGATTTGAACTTGTGTCGGTTGGGATGGTAGCACTGGGGGTTTACTCCCTGTGCTACCGGACAAGCAGCTTGGATAATGGAGGCAAATGCTAGGATTTAGGGCTTGTTATTAATTCCCACATTGTATCTTTAAGGGGAAAAATTTGAGAACAAAGAGTCAGTGCTCGGAGCAGGTAAAAACATTCTCAGATTTTTCTGTTATAAGGAGACTGCTCCAGCAGGCCTCCTAACACACACCACAACCCGACTGGAATATTTTTTTGAAAAAACGAGGTGTGTACCTTGAATAATACAATAATGATTAAAGCCTACCCACAGCCAGCCCCGCACACGTCCCGTATTTATATTGCCTCCCGGTGGTAACCTGGTAGGGGTACGTAGAAGGTGGTTTGCGTGCTTGCCTGCGCGTTGCACCACCGGTTTTGAGGTCAATGTGGCACAAACCTGTAAATTTCCCACTTGTCAACATGCATGCTAGGTTTCATTTTGTGCACCC
>JAUBNV010132647.1:0-14882 GCA_032354855.1 Desmognathus mavrokoilius | reverse complement strand
TGTTCTTTGCCTGTGCACATATGATGCAGGAGTCCACATCGCATTTAACGTCTGTCTTAAGGTGTGGCCACCAGTAATATCTGAAGATAAGATCAGCAGCCCCTTGTATTCCTCAATGGCCTGCTACTAGGGTATCATGACACATTTGCAGGACTTCTAGATGAAGTTGTTCTGTTTGTACAAAGAGAGTGGTGTCATGGAATAACAGACCGTCTCTGTGTTCCAGGCCGGGAAGGAAACTTTTTTGAACCTGTCTCCTGTCGGATTCTTGTAAAGAAGGAGGAACAAGACTGTGTTTGTAAAATAAATATAGGGGGTGTTCTTCTACCTGGGTTTAGATCTTTCCTGAAAAATAGGCCCGTCTGGCTAGGTGGCAATTAGATGCCTGGGTGTTTTGTAAGACCTTGAGGTTGCTGTGATCAGTACGCACTAATGTGGGTGAAGGAGATCCTTGTGCAAAATATCTCCATGCCATGCATGCTTCCTTGAGTGTGAGCGCTTCTTTCTCCAACACTGAATAATTTCTTTCTGCCGAGCAAAATGTTCTAGAGAGGCATGCCATGGGATGCTAAGGAAGTCATCCATTTGTTGTTGTAAGAGGGTAGCTCCTAGGGCGGTGCCCAAGGCGCCCGTCTCCATGATAAAGGGAAGATGTTTATCTAGATGTCTCAAGACCGGAGCACTGATGAAGGCCTGCTTTAAGGCTTGAAAAGCATCCTAGTGTTGAGAAGTCATCTATAAGGAACTTCCTTCTTTAACTGGTTAGTCAAAATGGAGGACATCTGGGAAAAGTCTCGGATAAATTGTCTGTAATAATTGGAGAAAACCTATGAATCGTTGCGGTTCCTTCAAATTTTTTGTAGAGTTCCATTTCAATACTGCTTGGATTTTCTTGGGATCCATTTGGACTCCCTGCACTGAAAGCACATAACCCAGGTAAGGTACAGATGAAGCATGAAAAAGGCACTTCTCAGGTTTGGATGAGACTGAATGATCCCTAATCTCTGCAGTACCTGTTGGATGGGGAGTTAATGTTCTGCGGATGAAGGAGAAAAGACTAGCATGTCATTCAGATATATAATGACACTTATATTCAGTAAATCAGAAAATATGGAGTCCATGAACTTCTGGAATACAGAAGTGGTGTTAGCTAAGACGAAGGGCATGACGCGATCTTCGTACAGTCCATATGGGGTTCAAAAGGCTGTCTTCCACTCATCCCCTTTTTTGATACAGAGAAGATGGTAGGCTCCTCTGAGGTTGATTTTTGTGAAGATGGAGTCATTCAACACAGAGTCAAGAATGTCAGAAATTAAGGGGAGTGGATAAGTCTTATCGTGACTTTATTCAGTCTCTGGAAGTCAGTACATGGGCTTAGGTCTCTGGTGTTTTTTGGGATAAAAAACAAAGGTGCCCCTGCTGGAGATCGAGAAGGGACGTTTAAACTATGGGTCTGATTCTCTGCTAGATAGGTCTTTAGGACCTTCTTCTCTGGTTCACTATGTCTGTACATTCGGCAGAAGAGTACTACTGCATCCGGCTTGAGTTCTATGTGGCAATCAAGATCTCTATGTGGTGGCATGGGTTTTTCCTTTGGTTCCAGGAAGACATTGAGATATTCATGGTAAGGTTTTGGGATCATGGACAAGGGATCTAATTTTGGTTCTTGTCCTGGTAAATAAAGTGGTGCTGCAGTAGCATGAAGACAATGACATTTAAAATATGACTAAACAGACCCAAGGTGGCATATAGTCCAATCCACCCAAGGATTGCGGGTGCGAAACCATGATAGACCAAGAATGACAGGAAAGTGTGGGGGCTGTGATGATAATGAACTGAAGAATTTCTTTATGTCATCCTATGGGGCTGCGGTGGTACACTGCGTTACTGGGCCCGCCTTTAGCATGGAACTATCTACTGATTCAAGGACTTCAGATATTTATTTGTTCCTTAAAGGGATGTCATTCTTTTTAGCCCAGCCGTAATCCATAAACACTCCAGAGACCCCTGAATCTAGGAGAGCTAGAACCGTATAGGAAGGGACCTTTGTGAAATTTCACAGTCACTCGTACAAAAAAAAATCTTGAACCTTAGCTAAAGGAGAGGGAAGTCGGCTTAATGTGGCTCAAAGCGTTTCCCACTACTGACGAGCCGCTTCCTTTTCCTGCTGGCAGTGAGGTGGTGTTATTGGACAATTCCTAACCAAATGATTAATGTAGCCACAATACATACAGAGGCCTTTGTCACATCTTCCTCGATGCGCCATCTCAGTTAAGGGGCCTCTGACAGATCCCAATTGCATAGGTACATCCTGTATGTCAGGTGGTGCTTCTAAGGCCCGGGAAGACATTACCACACGGGAAGGTGCTGGTCGTGGGGTTGTTCTCTCTCTCTTCTCTTTTCTCCTTTCCTGAAGATGATAGTCTATTTGTAAGACAAGCTCTGCCAGGGCATTGAAGGAGTCAGGGTGAGGGGTTCGAGCTAACTCGTCCTTTAACTGACTCAAGCAGGCCTCTATGAAAGAGGATCTTTTGCACTGCTTCTGGCCATTCGACTTCATAAACAAAGGCACGAAATCGGGTGACATAAGTCAGGGTATCCATGGATGACTGTTGTAGATCACATAGGGCTTCTTCTGCTGCAGCCACCTTACTCATGCACTGAAAAGCTGCCTTGAATGCAGTGAAGAAGGCCTGGTAATTATTCAATAAGGGGCTATCCTGATGCACGAGATTAGATGCCCATTTTAGGGCATACCGCATGAGTCGGGTGATCATAAATCCAACCTTTGTCCGAGCCTCAGCATATTGTATGGGTTTAAAGGTAAATTGCATTGTACATGCATCCAGAAATTCCTGAAAGGAGACAGGATTGCCATTGTAATAAATATTAGTACTGACAGCTGTTCTGTCTCGAGCCTGCAAGGTTTGTCGTAGTACTTCATTAGCCAGTTGTAATCACTGAACTTGTTGGGTCAAAGTTTAGACGGCCAATGTTAGGTTTTGTACCTGTTCTGCCATCCTTGTGTTTCTCAGTCATCGCAGTCTGCTGATTTCTGGCCTTACCTGTGGTTGCAGTTGTCATTTTGTGTGCAGGTAGGGCCTAATCTCCTCCTCGGCCATGGTGAAACACTCAAGGAGGCGGGAGGAGGCTAGCAAGATATGAGGAGCAAAAAACCCAAAGGCAAAAACCTCCTGCAATTCTGTGGCTCTTCAAACAAGATGGAAAACTAGGTAGAGGTATATTGTTTAGGTTGTTAAGTGCACAAGAAAGTGCACAAAGTATCCTGGGAAAAGCAACCAAGAGATGAAAAGAAGGGGAGCGAGGAGAGAATAGTACTAGGGCTAGGGAAAAGACAGTGTCAAAGCAACATGGGGAAGACAGTTGCGACGCACAGTCCTTTGGAAACATCCGGTTTATATAGACGTGCTGCTTGATATGATTTGTGAGTGTGACTGTGGCCGAAATGTCAAAAGGGGCGCCCGCCACCTTGGAATGGTAAGAAGGTCACATGACCATACTGCTCCATGTCGGGCGCTGTCGGGAAAGAGCTCATGGTTTCCGGGTCGGCTGCTGCCATGATCTGAGATGTGCTGCGATGGGCTCCGATGTACCAGAGGGTGACATTCTATCCGTCTGCACGGGGACTTGTTGTGGCATGGCTGATAGAGTGGTATGCTGCGTGTTTGTGGAAGATGATTCCGAATTAATAAGGTGGGTGTCCTGGGGAGTGGGTGAAGATGGTGGCATGAAGGGTAACGGTACAGCTGACTTCATAGGTACAGAACCCAATTCCCCCTCATCAATGGAGGAAGGAGTGGTAATAAACAGGAGCATGATGGTTGCTTTTCTCTTGCGATTGCCATCCAAAGTCTGATGGTGAAGGCAGATCTGGGTAAGGCGTGTCAGCATGACGTCATTCTGTGGTTTGATAATGAACTCTACAAACTTATGGTGTTAGTAATGCTGTTGTAGGAGGCAATTTTTGTCACTGATTCTCCTTTTTGTGTAAACATACACCACCTCAGCTCTCCAATATCTTACATTTTTGTGCCAGGGACAGACTTGACATATGAACTTTTCTATCAAAAGTTTGTCATCATTAAGAAAGTTTTCCAAGCTTCCAAGTTTGCGAAGAGCTTTAAGAACCTCATCTTCTGCTGTGTTGAAGATTTTCCAAAAAGTGTTTTTTTCTTTCTTTGCCAATGACCCTGTGGTGTCACATATGGACAATGCATGCAAACCTAGTGTTGTGACTGAGGTGTATGCTGATGTGTTATGTTTGGATGTGTAGCTTTAAGATGGGGGTTCTTACTTCTAGGGTGTGAATGTGCTGGGAGAATGTGTGGGGTTGGATATTCTGGGAGAGTCAGTTGGAGGAAATCTAGGGGGGTTGTTACATGTATTTGGACTGGATTAAAGAAGATTTGGAACATGCCTTCTGTGGAGTGGGATTCTTTCACCTAGTAAGACTGAAGTTTTGTTTGGGCCCATGGATTCAGTTACTTTGCTGAGATTGATCATTCTTCGGTTTTGCCTCACTCCGGTTACAAGAAAAGTGCCCCGTGGAAAGAAGTTGGACCACCACAAAGCAAGAATGAAGACATCTGTATCCTGTGAGTAAATGTGAAGTTGGGTGTCACCACGACGACAGGAAAATAGGGAATGCAAAAATATTTTCGGGTCTACTTTCTCATACTTGCTTTTGAGTTCATCTATAACAGTATCCTTTGAAGACTTTGCCATTTCCCTCCAAGGTACAAATAAACACCTGTTTCTTTCAGTTGCATACTGTATTGCTCTCTCAGACAGGTAAGTTGTTATTTCATCTTTCGTTTTAATGAGAGATAACAGCATCTTCAATGGAATCTTTCCAATGTAGGTTGCATCAGTGATCTTGTACTGGACTGCTTGTGCTTTGCCAGTTCTTTTCTCGTGCATGAAAGATTTAAGTGAGTCTTCTTTGTGTGTGTCCAAGACCAAGCGAGTTTCACCATCGTTTGATAGTGTATGGTCCAGCTTCTTGTTAAATTCAAGGGCCATATCAGAGAAAGTCAGAAGGTTCACTGCACTGAGAGACTTTGGAATGGTCTCAAGTGAATGTCATGACAGTGGGTCTAAGAGTATAAGTGACTGAAGAGTATCAGTCTCAGGTTCTTCTTGGTACACAACCATCACGGTACCATGGCGAGTGCCCTTACCATGAGGAATATCCTCCTGAAAGTCAAAGTCCTGCACAGAAAACAAATATTCTTTTAACCAAGTCAGGGGGAATGTATGTACCTCCATTTGCTTCCATACATTTTATAATTTCACTCGCAATCATATTTATTTATTTATTTATTTATTTACAGAGCACCAGAGCCCACAGGCATCAGGCCGCTACACAGAACATATCACAGCAACAAACAATAATAAGTGGGTTTTAAGCTGCTTCCTAAATAACAACAAAGATGGGGCTCTGCATAAGTTTAAAGGAGCAGAGCCGGGTAGTGAAGGCGGGAGGGGTGGAGTCTGTGGCCCTGCCTCCTGAAAAGGTAGAGTTGCCTGGAGTCTGACACAGTTGCTACCGTGTGTCAAGGAGAGCGGGCGAGCTGGGTGACTCCACGAGAAGGATTCCTTGCTGGTCCGACTTGGTGAGGAGGGGACAAAGGCAAAACTCGAGAGAGCAATTCAGGTACTTCTTCGCAGGTCGGAAGCGTGGAAGCAAACGTGCGAACCCAATGATCTGACGGTCAATGAGCTCTTGCTTTGCCATCACCATGCACTGCAGCTCATGCAGCGATATACTGGTGTGCAGGAGCCCCAGGGGGATGGCAGAGAAGAATCAAGCAGAAGCGCAAACAGGTAGCAAGGGAAGGGTGTGTACCATAGAGCGAAGGGAAACAAGTTTGAATGGATCAAGAGTAAGTAGGTGTGCCTAGAATGTAGGGAGAATCCAGGAGCCCACCTAACCTGCCAAGCTAGCCTGAAACTATTCTTAATTACAAATGCTAAACACACACTTGCACACTCAAATAACGCTATTGCAAAGTGGGTATAACACCCAGCAAGGGACCTCTCTTCACTAATTCCATCACCCAGATATCAGTCAAGACTGTTCTGGTACTTAAAGGCCGTAAAATGAATTAAAGATGCGACTTGACCTTTTTGTGGCAAGTGGTCACCTGTGTGAGCTTTTACAAACAGCCAAGGGCATGTTGCTCCAGTGGTGGTAAAGTGCAGACGATTGAGGGTCTGACAGCTCGTAGGATCCAGTGAGGGAATCAAAAAGGAAACCCTCTTTACCACTTGGCAAGTTTTGCTCACCTGACTTAAAAAAAAGCACACAAACACCCGCAGAAAAGGCAGACCAGCAGCAGGTTAACATTATATATGTGGCAGTGATTCTTGGATGGTTCCAAACCCTGACTTTAATGCTGAACAATCAAACTTGCTATCTGTCCAATCCACAGTGAAAGCAGGTCCATACTTTGCACAAACTACCTCAAAGACATCTGTGTAGAAATCTTGAGATATTCAACTCATGAATGGCAATAAAAAAAGACGTACAGGTCTAACTTATCTCAACAGAGATGTTGCGTGGCTGTATACAAAGAATATTAACTGTCAGGAAAGTTTTCAAAATTTCTAGGTCCTTTCACAGTTTTAAAGACCCTCTTCCAAAGTTAATGTCCATTTGAAGTTACACAAACACTGGTAAATTCATCCCATTTTCCATGTCTCATGAAGGAGTAGAAGAAGTGGAACATATGCTATGGTGCAGAAAAGTTGATGTACAGTAATTCAGAGGGTTGGTCTCCCTACTACAGAGGACTCCTGGGAGGAAGCAGACATTTGCCGTGCAAGTAGATTACAGAGTTCAAACAAACTTCCAGTCTTGAAAGTGAGAATAGTGTTATACAAATACATCTACCAGCAGTCGTGATTCACTTGCAGGCATCAGAGACTAACATATACCTAGAAGAAGCCATAACATCACCGGCACCCTCATTGCGGGTTGCTCACTCCTATCAGTCAGCCTCAAGTACTTGAAAGGATTGCACATTCCCTATAGACGCACGCTTCCCAAGCTATGCACAGTGGCGCTGGAATTGGGGGTGCAGGAAGGGCTGCATACCTCCTCCTTTCTGGCATCCCAGTATTAGAATCAATTGTCCTCTTCAGTTTTCCCATAAGCTAGTCCCCTCTCTGTAAAAAGTGTTCCATTGCCGCTGGCTATGCAAAGGGAAGTCTGCAGCCTTTGAGGGTCAGAAAACAGAGGACAACAATGTGGGCTCACAACCACCACTGTTGTCCTACTGCTAATTAAAGAGGTTGCTTAAACATTGCACTGTGTCTTCACAAGGTCTGAAGGCATCCAATCAGTTGCAGCTTAACTGCTTCTCGGTTTCAAAGGCTGCAAACAACCGTTTTAAGACCAAAGAATTTGCAAGCTACTTCAAGACCGAAATAATTTGCGGCTATTATGAGACCCAACTGTTAATCCTGCCTCTCCTTGATAGGTGGTATGGCCATAGAGATAGCTCAGGGACACTGACTTGATCTCTTATTAAGGTAAGCCCTTGTCAGAAATGATTTTTAATGTCATGATCAATGAGTTTTTCTTTTGACAAACCATGGAAACAATCTCCTAGACCACTGTTAACTTACATCCCATTCCATGGCCTCCTCCAGGAGGTCCCCTGCGGCGCGCCGATCCTCCTGGAGGGCCCGCTCAGTGTTGACCCTGAGGACAGCAAAAACTTTATTAAGACTTTGACCTGCTTGCAAACATATGTAGACATTGCAGAACATCCCAACATGATTTAATCAAACGACAAGGACATTCTTTTCTATGACAAAGTACATTTGGATTTTAGCCATTAGTCTTGTCCTGCAACTTAACACTATCCCATTGCTGCAGATGTGCAGCCAGACTCTCACCAGATTCACAGTCATCTTGCAAACACCTACAGAAGAACTATTAGTATCCTTTACATTTTAGTAAAGGTGGCGGGGACAGGAGGAGTTAAGGGAGTGGAAGAATGGTTTAAACCATTCACTTACATTTAAATAGTTTAACAAGCCAATATAGCTGCTATCCCATCATCCATTTAAAGATATACAGAGTTCACAGAAATAAATATTCATTTAGAAAAACATATTTTGTCTACATTATTAAGAATGTATCCTCTTTTGCTGGATATTACAAGGCAAGGCGAGAATCCAGTGCATATGCCTTCTGTACGCTGCTTAATGAAGAGCACTCACCGTAGTCAGTCAATTTTGTCAGACCCTAAGAAACTGCATTTTTTTTCTGGAGAGTAATTAATTTAAGTTTTTGCCTTATTGTAGTATTGTGAACATTACAAATATTTCTTGCTGGCTTATTGGAGGTGCGTGAAACTTTAGCTGAATTTAATAAAGTTTTGGAAAAAGTAAAGAAAGATTTAGATCAAAGTAGAAAAGAACCACAAACATGCAGAGCTGAATGAGAATTAGATGTACTAATGGCAGAACTAAGAGAGAATTTGGAAGAACCCCCTGCCCCTTCCACTTTGTGTATGCCAATTTTAAAAAGAAGCTTTACTCAGGAGTCTGAAAAAGGGCGAGTTGAGGGGACTAAACTGAAATTGCAACCTCTTGAGCATTTTTCTGGAAATCCTAAAGGGTTCAGGGCATTTATAACAAAGTGCACTTTGAATTTTAAGGCAAAATCTAATCAGTTAAAGATTGATTGAACAAAAGCATTATCCTGCATTTCAAATATTGGTGGGGATGCTTTGGCCTGGGCTTGTTCACTGCTAAAAGAGTACTCTGCCTTTTTCTCAGTGGTCAAAAGAATTTGAGAGGAAGTTATTTCAGCATGCCAGAAAAATGGATCAATTCACTTTGCAACAGCCGTCTACTGACCTGAACCACTATGTCTGAAAACTACAAAAGATGGTGATGCAATTGAACTGGTCTGAGGAAACACAATATGCTGTTTGAATGTTGGAACTATGGGAGGAATATTATAAATAAAGACACTTCTCAACCCTTCCCCGAATCTTTGTGAATTTATGATTTAGCAACTTCGTTAGGAGATTGTCTTGTGGAAAGGTGATGCTTTCCAATATCCTATAAAAGGCTTTTGGGTTGTTGGGTGCCATTCAAATATATTGATTCAAAATTTGTGAAAGCCTACAGAATTTAGAAAGTTCCACAGAATAACCCAGAGCTGATGCAAGAAGTTGATGATGTGGCCTTAGAATCAGGGCGGACGTAAGAACAAACTAAGCAACTACTAATGGAAATGGGGAAACATGTGGAGGAAATATATTTTGCTATAATGCAAGATTTGAACTTTGATCTCATAGTTCGAATGAAATTGCTTAAGGAACATAATCCAATCATAGACAGGAAACTCTGGCCCATCATTTTTACTGAGTTTAAGTGCTCTGAGTGTGCTGTCTCTAAATCTTTCATAGTACAGACCTCAAGAGATTCATCGGCAGAACTGGCCTTGTAACAGATCACTCCAGAGTACTAGGAGTTTCAATTTATATTGGTTGTGTGGAAGCCACAGAGTTGCCTCCTTATTAGACATATCGCTGTGAAAACAATAAAATCATCCCGGTTCTTGTTAAACAAATTCCTTATGAAAGTATCTACTCCCTTTCTACCTGTAAAGGAAGGACCCCTGAGGAATATCTCCCGTAGCTGAAAGTCTTCAGAAAGGCTCCATTAGACATTTTAAACATTCTGCAGCCGTCCCTATATTCTTTGTGGACAAGAAGGGTTGAAAACTCAAACCATGTGCGCACTACAAAGACTTACATGAAATAACTATTATAAAAAAGTTACCCTCTTCCTCTCATCACAGATTAGATTGCTCAAATTAAAGGAGCAAGTTAGATCTCAGAGGAACATACGTTCTGGTACTAATTAGATATGGGATGAGTAGAAGAAACATTTAAAACTAAATATGGCCATTATGAGTACCTGGTGATGCTATTCAGGTTGTGCAATGCCATGGCAGCATTTCAGTATTTCGTCAATGAAATCTTCTGGGAGATCATTGGAGTATAGGATGCTGTCTACCTTGAAGATATTTTGGTCTATTGCAAGGAGATTGAAAAGCATGTGAAAAACATTTGAGAGGTCCTGGTTGGTCTGCAAAGACGCCATTCATAAATCAAACTACAGAAACACTGTTTTCATACTCAAGTAAAAGAATATCTAAGTTGTATCCTAAAACCTAACCCTGTTGAGATGGACTGTGCAAAAATACAGGCAGTTCTGCTGTGGCCTAACCAGCAAACCGTGAAAGACATTCAATGCTTTCTCAGGTTTGCCGATTACTACCACAGATTCATTGTAAAGTTGTTTGAACTGATACACATGTTGTTACATCTCATCAGGAAGGCTGTTCAGTTCCTCTGGTCCAATGAACAGAAAAAACCTTTCAGATAGCACTACGAGTAGAGTACTCGTTTTGACATCTGTGCAAGCCTACTGTCGCAGGTTCGAATCCTGGCAGGGCCGACTCAGCCCTTCATCCTTCCAATTTATCAACCTTCCGAGGTTGATAAATTGAGTACCATGCCAGGAACACGCTGTGGGGTCATGATGTCACCGATACTATCGGCGCTTAGATGCCTGCGGGCTTGTAGTGCTATATAAGCACTGACCTTTACCTTTCAACACCTTGAAAATATAATTCAGTGAAACTTCAGCTAAATCCTTTGGTCACTTACATACTTGAAGCTGACACCACAAACTCTGCTTTCTCTACTGTTTAATCCCATTACAATGAAGACATCACTTTCCATCTAGTGGCATTCTCCTGCCGGAAACCATTGCCTGCTGAAGAAAACTACACGATCTTTGATAAAGAAAAGCTCACAATCACAAACGGTTTATCTCACTGGAGAGACTACGTAGAAGAAGCTCTGAAATGTATAGAAACTATGAAGGATCATCAAAAGAAAAAGTCCAAGATATGTTTGGTGGATGTTTTCAGCTTGTTTCAGTTTCATATTATCTGTTGCACTGGGTCAAAAAACACTACCGCTGAGATTCTTCACAAAGAAGATCTTATTTCTATTGGATTCACTCAGAATCATCTGGATTTATTCGATGAAGCTCTCCTGTATAATTTTGTGCAACACTATAAGGAATGTTATCATTTAAAGGGGCCCTCTCATCACATCAACTCTAAAGGCCCTATGAATAGGACTTCCCTTTGACAGTTTTTTAAAAATATTGTTACTTATTGCACTGTAGGGCTTATAATCTATTTTCAGACATGCTCAAAACTCGGCCACAGATTTCAATATTTATCCCACAGACTTTACTGCCATATGGTGGTGAAACTGAGAATAAAGTAAAAATATTTTAAACAAACTATCAGAAAGAGCTTGGGGCAGTTTTGAATTTTCTTTACATTGCAACTTTGTAGTTAATGTGATGATGGCAGAAGACCTCACAATGGCAGCCTAAAACTTAGTTTGGAGGCAGGAAAGCTGGTAGTGCCTGCCACCTACAGGAGCGAAGCAAAGAAATGGTGTCGTGATTCCCTATGGCAGGTCATCATGGAGAAAACAAAACTGTAGAATTTGTTCAATGATTGTTTTGGTGGCTGAATTGAAGAATTGAAGCACAAGATTACATCAACCAATGCAACGTTTTGTGCTCAAGATAAATTGTCCCGTCAAAAGTCTGCTGGTCTTCTGAAGCCAATCGAACCATTGAATATATCATGGCAGATTATCGCAATGGAGTTTTTGTCCTAAACTGCCAAGAAGTTGAAGAAAGAATACCAATTGAGTGGTTGCCGATCTGCTCACAAAGATGGGACTTTTAATTCTGCCAAGTTGCCTTCTCCTGACAAACTTGATTTTGTTCTTTGATAACATCTACAGATTGCATGATTTACCTAGCTTTAGCATTTCAGAACAAGGTCAAATGTTTGGCAGAGGATTTTGAGTAACTGGAATGTGGAAACGCGTCAGCTTACAAGCTAACAGGCAGACAGAATGCAAAATGTAATGTTCTTTTCTGATAAGAACCAGCAAAATACCCAGTGATTGCCCATGAATATTATTGCCAGGATTATGAAACTCCTGGACACCCTTTTCTATCTCTTCATCCATTTTGGGCTGCTGCTGGGTACTTCTATCTCCATAGACTGGAGAATTCAAGCTCCCCCATTACTCAGATGTGACTGGAAGTGCTCTGGGCTTATGCAGGTTATCCACCAGCTATGTGCTGTTACACACTGAATTAAGTTGTACTTAACTTAGCTTGAATTTTTAGCAGGGAACCTTCCTGCTTACCATTTGTTCTGCTTTTACAATGGAAATATATGGTTTTGTTAAAGTCACTAATGAACTGCATTTCTTTTAAAACAACATAGTTACTTGGGAGAAGTGCTTTCATACATTAATCACACGTAAAGTTTTGATTTCATAAAACTGATGTGGTATCTATTTTTTGCTGAAGCTACCAGACTCAGTTGAAACTGCAAGCCCTTCTTTTTTAAGAAAGCTCTAAATTTTGAGGAGAGGTTCTCTGCTTACATTAGCGCCTGTTGTTGAATTTGCAGAAATGCCCTCGAAAGGTTGTTTTTGTCACTGTACGGGTTCAAAGTATATTACCGGAGATCTTGCGCGGCTGTTTAAAAAGAACATTAAACTACCAGGAAAGTGTTCATAATTTAAACCAAGAATAGTAGATCCTTTCAAGGTTTTAAAGCCATTTTTGGAAGTTCAAGGAGAACTTTGCCCCGGGAGTTCTAGCGACGGCCCCCACTCCCCTCCAGCGAACCCAATCCCAAAACCATAACATTTTATTGTTGGTGAGCCAGCACGGTAGTCCACTTTGGAATACGTGATGTTCTCACTCCTCCCAAGGGCCATCTTGTTATTGCATCAGTGGAGCATGGCTCCATCCATGCTCCACTATGTATGTGTAAGGGTATTCGGATCAATCTGATCCAAATACCCTTGCGACTAAATTGCAAAGCGGGGCATGCTTACAAAGCCAGGCCCTGCCTTGCCAAGTTACTCTAATAGCGAGGCAGGGCGTGGCTTCGTAAGCATATACTGCTTTGCAACATAGTCGCCACAGTATTTGGATCAGATTCATCCGAATACCCTTGCACATGTGCAGTGGAGCGTGGGTGGAGCCACGCTCCACTGACATGACACAATAACAAGATGACCCCGGTGAGGAGTGAGCATAGCGCATACTCCAAAACCACGGTCACTCACCAACATTAAAATGGTACGTGTTTGGGATTGATGTAGCTGGGAGGGACACTAAGTGAACTCCCAGAGCTGAGTTCTCCTTGAATGTACATTTGAAGTTACCAGAGCAATGATAAGAATTTGAAAGTGAAAAATGAAGTAGTACAAGAAATAGAATTCGAATGTGTTATATGATCGAGAAAAGAAAAGCCCAAAATGCACGTCAATGGGTTGGTCTCTCTCCTAGGTGGAAGCAGACAGTTTACTGGCCTGCAAGAAGATTAAAGAATTTCAGCAAACCTCTGCAAGAGAGAGTCTTGAAGGGTGGAATAGGATTACACTTTTTTTACATTCAGGCACATCCATTAGCAGTCGCTACTCTTTCGTAAAGTAGGCATTAGAGACGAACATACCCAGAAGGAAACATATCGCCACAGCCGCCCCCATCCCCAGTCAGGGCCCAAGTATAGCAATGCTTATACATTGTGTATAGGGTCACACTCTCCCAGCTGCGCAAAGGGAACTCCAGACCCTTTTAGGAAGAGAATACTGAGGGTGACAGCATGAGTTTATGACAGCCGCCTAGCTACTGCATATTAGGGAGGTTAGGAAAACGTTGATTTATGTAGGGTCAAGGTGGAAGTGACCCAATCACTTACAACCTGACTGGTTCTTTGTGCCCTTGACAGTAACCATTTTATTGAAGGCTGTAGCCAACCAGCTCAAGAGTTAAGACTTTGCAAGCTGTTTCAAGACAAAAGACTTTGCTGTGCTGCTAACCAGAGACCCGGCTGCTAATCTGGCTCCTGCAGGATAGGATGTATGGCCTGAATGTAGCTTTGTGACGCCCAACTTGAATCCTCTCATTGAGGAGACCCCTCTTGAGAAATTATTTTGAGTTGTATCTGGTGAGTCGGTAGCCTCACTGGATACAACAGATAGGCACCTTCCAGCATTTTATTCTACGCATTCAATTATTACTACATAAGTGAGTTTCTTACAATACAGCAACACAGGGTATGCTGACTTGGAACAGAATACATCAAAGCACACACGAAGGTCACACACCCAAAAGAGCCCAGAATACTACAACCATAACTACAATTACAATCTATACAAATAGATGTTGACCCTACCACCAAAGCGTCACAATGGTATAAGTAAACCAAAAGACTGTGACACCCACTAAAACAGGGAGAGAGGGGCCCTATGGAGCAGATTTAATATATGAAAAATACAGCACATAAGGAAGATCCACATATAAGGATGGACAAGTAAACCAAGATATAAAACACCATTAGACTAGATATGGATGGATTATGTTGCTCCGCACCCAGGTCTTGCGAAGAATATGAGCACACATAAACCTAGACGCTAGAAAAAGGGGGTGCCATCTTGTGAAAATCGAGCTGAGTTAGACCCCACCTCAGTTCGTGGCGCAACAATACTGCAAATGTGGTTTACAGCGTGCCATATAAGAACCCAGCTAACATAACATAACATAACATAACATAACATGACCAGTGAATTTCTTTTTCTTGTGAGAGACTGTCAATAGCCAATCATGAATTGCCTGTTAACAGTTGTGAAAGAACTTACCCCATGGCCGAGAGCAGAGCCGGGGCACTGCGGGTCCTCCTCGGTGGTATTAGGAGGACCACCGGCTGC
>JAUBNV010121594.1:0-15091 GCA_032354855.1 Desmognathus mavrokoilius | reverse complement strand
TGTTCTTCAGAGTCCTCTATGTGAGGTTGGTGCGGTAGAACAGGAACAAGCCATGTTGTTTTTAAAGGTGACAATCAGTTGGTTGGGCAAAGAAGCTGTAAATGTAGTAGCTTTGTTAGGTTGTGGAGCGGCAGGTCTTTTTATCGACACAGATTGGGCAAAAGAAATCCAGTTACCCCTTGTACCACAGGCACAACCTACTAATATTCAAACTGTTGACGGAACTCCTATTAGTTCCGGGCCGGTATTATGGCAGACGATACCTACAAACTTAAGGATGGGTAGACATCACGAAACGATTACATGGAATTGTATCAAGTCTCCACACAGTCCCCTTATAATAGGACTTCCATGGTTGAGACGTCACAACCCATTTATCAATTGGAAAATGGGTACAGTTCTATTTCATTCAGAGTTCTGTTTCGAACACTGTTTTCACCATACTCCCTGGGCGAGTACCACTTCAACGGAAACATTCAGTACTTTCAATGTACCAGGATCACAACCTGCCGATACCATAGCATTGTTAGTACCAGAGGTCTATCAAAGGTACAATCATGTTTTCGTAAATCCGATAACCAAGCCTCTACCTCCTCATAGGGAGTTCGACTGTCGGATCGATTTAACATCAGATGCCATGATTCCTTTTGGTCGCATGTATAACTTATCTCATGGAGAAAGAATTGTACTCCAGGAATATCTTAAGGAAAATCTTGATCAGGGCTTAATAGTCCCTTCACGTTCCCCGGCTGGGGCCCCTTTGTTCTTTGTGAAAAAGAAAACCGGAGACTTAAGACCCTGTATAGACTATAGGGCCCTTAATGCAGTCACAGTAAGAGACCGTTATCCTCTTCCACTCATTCATGACATACTAGAGGCCATTACTGGCTCAATGATTTTTTCCAAGATTGATCTTATGGGAGCTTATCACCTTTTACGCATCCGTGAAGGTGATGAGTGGAAAACGGCATTCCGAACACCATTTGGACTCTACGAATATAGGGTAATGCCTTTCGGTCTTGTGAACGCCCCAGCCATTTTCCAAAGATTCATTGATTCAGTATTTTTGGATTTACTTATGCTCTCAGTTATCGTTTACCTAGACGATATTTTGGTGTTTTCCAAGGATGAGGACGAACATCAAAAGCATACCTCAGAAGTACTGGATCAGTTAGACCAACATCAATTGTTAAGCAAACCAGAGAAATGTATATTTCATACGTCGGAGATAGAGTATCTTGGTTTCATACTCTCTAGTGATGGTTACAAGATGGACCCAAAGAAGGTGACAGCAATTTTAAACTGGGAAATACCGAGTTCCATAAAGGCTTTGCAAAGATTTCTTGGTGTAGCGAATTATTATCGCAGATTCATAAAGGATTTCTCTAGGTGTGTAGCTCCACTTACCTCTTTGTTAAAGAAGGACACAAGATATGTGTGGTCAAAGGAAACAGAAAATGCATTTGCAGAACTAAAGAGATTGTTCACTACAGCACCAGTTCTAATACCTCCTAATGATGAGGTTGCGTTTATAGTGGAGACTGATGCTTCAGATGTGGCTGTAGGAGCAGTGCTTATTCAGAAGTCATTGGTAGATGATCAGGAACACCCAGTGGCTTTCTATTCGCGTACGTTACTTCCTGCAGAGAGAAACTATTCTACTATTGAGAAGGAGTTGCTAGCTGTTCGTTGTGCTTTGACTGAGTGGAGGCATCACTTACTAGGAGCTAGATTACGGTTTTTGGTACGTACCGATCATAAAAATTTGATGGTGTTGAGGACTCTAGATTGTAGAAATAGCCGTCAGGCAAGATGGGCTTTCTATTTCTCGCAATATGATTTTGACATCACATATATTCCAGGTTCACGAAATGTGGTGGCTGATGCTTTATCAAGAGCATATTAAAGCGAGGAAGAAAACGTACCAGATTTGGGACATATGTTTTCTTCTGAGACTAGGTTTTTGGCTACATTACAGCCATGGCGAGAACATTTAAAGGAGATTACCGTAAGGGAAGCGTTTAGATTTGTAACGCAATCTAAATATGTCGTTAGAGACGACCTATTATTCTATGAAGACAGAATAGTTCTACTTGAAGAACAAGATCAAGATCAGATCATGTCAGCTTGCCATGATAGTCCCAGTGCAGGACATCGAGGTTTAAAAGGGACCCTGGACCTAGTTTCGAGAAGGTATTGGTGGAAAGGAATGAGAGAAAAGGTTAAGGAATATGTGACCACTTGCCCGATCTGTGCACAAGGGAAAACGCAGGTGGGTAAACCAATGGGGTCCCTGATCCCTTTACCGGTTCCTACGGCACCCTGGCAAACTATATCCGTGGATTTCGTGGTGGAACTTCCCAAGTCGGAGGAGAATACTGTTATTTTTTCAGTAGTGGATTCTTTTAGCAAGATGGTACATTTCGTTCCATTGAAGAAGTTACCCACGGCTAAGCAGTTGGCTGAGATTTTTGTTAAGGAAATATACCGGTTACACGGTCTTCCTGAACAGGTGATATCGGATCGAGGTCCTCAGTTCATTTCACGTTTTTGGGGCGCTTTATGTGAGAATTTAAAGGTTAAGAGATTGCTAACCTCTGGCTATCATCCACAGACCAACGGTTAGACTGAAAGAGTGCACCGGACTCTTAAAACTTACCTCAGAATGTATGTAAATGACGCACAGGATGATTGGGTACGCTTCCTACCCGTAGCCGAGTTCTCCATCAATAACGCTGTACATAGCGCCACTGGAGTGTCACCATTCTTTGCCATAAATGGCATGCATCCTCGTGATCTTCAGATACATCCACATTCCAGTGTGCCAGCGGCTGATAGCCATGCAAACCGTCTAAGAGAGGTTCAGGAACAAGTCAGGAAACATCAGATCAAGTTTAAGAAGGACATGAAGAGACAGGCGGACAAACATCGAAGGGAGGTTCCGGTGTTTAATATTGGGGACTTAGTTTGGCTGTCTTCCGAGAATCTACCTTTAGCCGGTCCCCGGAAGTTTCGTGCTAAATATGTTGGCCCATTTCCCATTGTTCGGCGAATTAATGAGGTTACCGTTCGTCTACGGCTTCCTCCCAGATGGAAAGTACATCCCTCTTTTCACGTTTCTCTACTCAAATCTGTTCAACGTGATCCTTTTCAGAGAACCTGTCTTCCACCCCCACCAGTCATGAGGGCGGGAGTTGTGGAGTATGAGGTGGAGAAGGTGCTTGATTCTCGCATTGTGCAGGGTGTTCTGCAATATTTGCTACATTGGAAAGGGTATGGTATTGCGGATCGTTCATGGGAGAAAGCGAGTGAGGTTCATGCAGACAAGCTAGTAAAGTTGTTTCATCGTACGCATCCTTCCAAGGCCGGACCTTTGGTGGGGGGGCATACTGTAACGCTACGGCGTTACCCCCGGCGGGTTGTCCTACGCGGCCGGCAGTGATGGCCGTGCGTTTCAGGATGCGTTCCAAGACGCGTTTTCAGGAGCAAGATGGCCGTGCGTTTCAGACGCGTACGTGACCACGTTCGCGTTCGGAAGTTGCTACTTCCCTATTTAAACTTGCCACGTTCTACACACGGTGCTTTTCAGTGAGCCCGTTCGGATTCAAGGCTTGGAGTCGTTCCTCGTTTTGGTCTTCGAGTTTTCGGAAGTTCGCTTGCCGCTCAAGTCTTGGTATTTCTTCGCGCGTCTCCTTGCTGTTGTCCAGTATTGGTCTGGTTTGTAGTTTCTTGTTTCTTGTTCTCTGTTATCTTTTCTCCCTTCCTCTTCCTCCCCGCTCCTTTCCTGTGGGTCTTGACCGCCGTATTCTGTATCAGTAGAGTGGGTTATTTTCCTTATTGTGCTTTCCTACATTTGTCTGGTTGTGTTCTAGTAGCATTGGTTCCCTGCAGTTTTTTCCTTTCTTGTATTTAGTGCTCCTTGTTTAGTATTGCTTTTTCCCACACCGTGAGCTAGTTGTTTTCCAAATTCCCTTTGGTTGTTATTTTGGTTCGGTGAGGGCTAGACTAGTTAGGTCCCAGGTATCCTGTTCTTGTTAGGGGTTTCTCAGGTTCCAGGTTAGTTTTAGTTTAATAGCTTAGGGTTAGGCCCTAATTGTCCCTCAGGTCCGAGGTTTCCTGTCCTCAGTTTTTCCCCAGAAGGTTTTTTGCTGGTCTGCAGTTTTTTCCTTCTGCTCACGGTGCCTTCCGCCACTCGGTTATATTCCGTGTGGCGGTAGCTAACGTGTGGCACTGCTACAGGACACTCCTGCCAGAGGTAAGCCATTTGTTAGCAAACTGTTTATCCCAGGAACAGTACATTTTGCAGCTGGAGCTTGGCTTTGGCCATCGGATTGGTTTATGGTACAGAGGGTAAGGAATCCCTTCATGTGGAAGGAACAAGTTGTTTACATTTCCTGTACATCTGTGTATTACATTCTGAGGGTCCACTTGTCAGAAAATGAGTTGAATTCTGTTCTCAATAACTAAAGGCTGAGTAACCTTACCTATGTTACAGTGAGTTCAGGGTTTCTCTTGAACGGGTACAATGCATCCCAGAGTTAGTTTTGGCGAATGGCAATGGAACGTTTTGTGAGCTTATGAACCGGTTTTATTGTTTCTTTTTTAGTGAATTTAGTTGGAATATAAATGTAGAGGGAGACTTAACAATGGACATAACATTGGCGGAGAGTGGTCCACAAAGGTCTCTTGTGATCCTGCTCTATCTTTTTATCGAGCGATACTGCTTAGTTTTGATGAATTATAAACAGTAGAGCAAGTGTGGCATTTTATGTTCAACTCTGCACCTCAGTGCTCTTGGGGTCCTGTTTTATCATTACACTGATATGGTAAATACTGTTTCATGAATTTTAAAAGAGGAGCATGTGTAGAATCTGGTGTTTGACTCTTGTGTGTCTCATGGGCACATGCTCTGCATGTGGTGGGGGTGGGGGAGGTGTTTCTTTATTGGGTGGCAGTTGGGGTTAGTTGTCATTTTTCCCTGCTGCATGGGGGCCGGTCATGTTTCATTTATCTTAAATAAATTAAGCTTTCCATCATTCTATGCACCGGCCTCAATATTACAGGCCTACATGGAGAATATAACGTATCACGGAGATGGTGGTTGTCTAGAATTCACTGAAGTTCAAAGAATTTGGGTATGGCGGTAAAGTTGCTGATGCGCCCTACATGCAGTAACGGCACGATCAGCTTTTTGAATAGGGGTATGAAGGTGGCTTGTTTGAGGGACCAGACCCTGTTCTTCCTCGCAAGGATTGGTTTGTAGCGTGAGTTATGAAAATAGTCAAGATGTTCACATTCTGTTTTGGTGGGTAGATGAGTACCTCCAGGCTCACTCAGACTGAGGGTAGTACCCATACCCTCTGGCTTACACTGCAAGTTGCAGGAGCTGTCCCTGGCAGTGTTGCCATGGTAGCGGTCACCTTGGCATATGGAATGTTTGCCTTCAGGGTTCCGGAACCTGAGCTTGGGAAGGAGCAGCATCTGTAGTAGTCTCACATCGCTTCTGCTTGTCCTGCGGTGAGCACTGTTTGATTGAGCTATGGGGAATCGCTTAAATAATCGAGTGTCACCCATCGTTGTGCATGTTCAGGAGGCGCCAGAAGAAAACAGAATCTCTACTGTGTCACGAAGCCCACTGACCCGTGCTGAGGAATGGGAGGAAAAGGGTGAGAGATCATCCGGTACAGGTGGGGGCGGGTGCAAATGAGCGCTGGTAAAAAGGTGGTGTCTGTCAGCGCCTTAAACGGAAGTGTAATTTAAACCGTTTTCTCAAGAGGCATCCAAGTACCATGCATAGAGACTCCCAGGGGCACCTTAGGCCTCATTTAAAAGCCATTGTAGTTGTTTTCTTGAGGGTATGGAGTCCCTGCTGCACAGGACCAAGGGGTGCAGCTAACACCAGGAAGGGTTTCTCCTCTGTGGAACAGGTGGCCCTTGCGCTGCCTCCCCCCACATAAAGCCAAATGTGTGCAAACAGAGCTCCCTTTTTCCATTTCTGGGTACATAAAACATTGCATTCTGGGAGTTTTAGTGCTGTCTATTGACTCTGCCGCACTCAAATGGGCTCGGCAACAAGAGCGTATGCTCTTTGAGCTAAGGTTTGGTTTTTTAATGACCCCCCAAAAATAGTGCGATGTGTATGGTGTGGGTAGGGGTTGGGGATGAAACTCCCCCCTTAAGTATGAAAAAATATGTTTTTTTTAAACACACTGTTGTCGCCCACGCTCATTTGGTGAGCACTCAAATCCTGGCTAACCGTTTTAGTCTTAGTTCACCTCAACTGATACCACGTAACTAATACACCTGAAACAATGAATTGATGCAGTGATGCCCAGAACTGGCAACATGGCAACCTGCTGACATGAAGTTATCTGGCAGCACCGCCACTGTCATCGTCCCCAGCTGGTTCCTAGTCAAAGTGGGTGGGGTTTCTAGTTGTACTTACAGGCGTATCCTTTAGCAACAAATCTATCCTCTGGTCATGTGAGATTTGCTGTTCAGGCCTCACCGCACTATCCACTGTGCTGCGCTATCCAGGGCCAACCTGGTTGTGGGAGGGGCAGAGAGATCCAGGGTATAGGTAACTAAAATGTTGCTAGTTTGAGAGCATATTGCTGGAGTGTTTAAATACTTGGCCTCTTTTTTTCCTCACATGTGAAATATATGTGATTTAAGTCTGCCAAAACTGTCAAAAAAAGTATGTGAAACCCCTCCTTCTGCTTTCAGATGACTTGCCTGTACTGGTTGGAGTGCTCGGCTTCATCTGCTGGCCACACATGACCCAGACGATCCCCTCCATACATTAGAGTCTCCTTCTACACACACCAAGGCATGGGCCAATGAGAGGTGAGACACTGTAGGAACACGTCTTATCAAGTGAAGTGCTGTGTGTTAAGCCCTTTGTGGTGAATGCCTTTGTACGGTATTTCACGTGAAGTACAATGGTCTTTTCTGCAAGTCTGTGATAAGGAGATCTTATTGTTTTTCTGATTACATCCCAGTGAGCAGCTCCTGTATCTGGGTATACTGTGCTTTTTGTAAGCTTTCTCCAGTTTTGTCACAGGTGCTCCTATTTTATTCCATTGTAATCCCCCTCTCTCTCTCCCCCCCCTCTCTCTCTCTCTCTCTCTCTCTCTCTCTCTTCTTTCAGCAAACTTCTTGAAACTAAATTCCTTTCTCCACCCAACCATCTTTAGTTCTCTTGTCTGCCATTCCTTCCTTTATCCCCTTTCACATAGCTCTCCATGTCTCACTTTCGCTCCATCCATTCAGCTCTCACTAGGCCCTTTCTTCTTAAAGGAACAATGCACTCTGCATTGTTCAGTTTGTTTTTTAAGTGTTCTTACCTTCCTCAATGCAATTCCGTTTTTTAAAAAATTTTCAAGCCATCTCATAAGGCTGTTTGCGCAATCCCGCTTCTGTCTCCCAGGGCCTGCCATTTCATGGTCTGTTTACAAGATCCTTTGCTGGTGAGGTATGTCATTTTACTTTGTTATTTTTTCTCTCGGCAGACATACAGAGCAAAAAATCGTTACAATGTAACATTAAATACCACTAGAGCAGGGGATTATGTAAACACACCATGAAATGGCAGGCCCTGGGAGACAGAAGGGGGATTGCTCCAACATTCTTACAAGATGTCATGAAAAATTTAAAAAACAGACCTGCATTCAGGAAAGTATGAACACTTGGAAACATACTGAATGGATTATAGTGCACTGTTGCTTTAAATTTCATTCCCTCCTGTGGCCTACGGACTAAGATGTGATGAATCAACCCAAAAAACTTGACCTTGCATCACGCCTTCCTAACTAGCATACATAATAAGAAACTAGCAAAAGCATACTATCTCCCTGCTACTGATTTGCTCAGCTTTCAAAAAGCGAAACCCTTTCAAACTATCTTTTAAAACTGGATTTATTTCTTTATGTTGAAAAAGAAACTGCACATTGACTTCTCTTCATTTCACATCCCTGCTACTCTGTCTATACTGTACCCCGCTATGCGCTGCATCCACCATTTTTTACCAGGGTATTGCTGGTGGTTACACAGCATCATGGTTAGAACTGAGATTAGAATAAGGTTCTTGATGAACAACTGACCAGCACAAGGTCCCATGGAGCCTGTTTTAGCCAGCTGAGGTTAGACTGAGGTTTGGAGGCTCACATTGATATTTTGAAGGTCTCATGGGGGGTGGTCAGTGAAAGAGCCTGAGTTAGAGAAGGCACCAAGTACACCATGTCTGAGAAGTGGAGTATGGATGAATTAATTTTAAGGACAAACACTGAACTAACCAAACTTGTTTCTCTTTCTGTGCAGGGATCTTCTCTGAGTTGGGGTCCCGCTGGCAGGAAACCAATAGTAGATAGTCTGGAGTGTGCAGAACATGAGAGCGTAGAATAAACTGATCTCCGTGTCGCCACTGCTCACCGATATACCACAAGTCACGTGACTGTATGACCAAGAGCAAAGGCTGCTCTGAAGAAGCTGCACCTCTTGGCACAGGCTGGTGGGAAGAGGAGTGAAGTGATATTAAGGGCTGTAAGGTAATGGAACAGCTGATAGATTTGACCTCTGAACCCAGGAGGACACAAATGTTGACAATGAGACCACAAAGTAATTGATGGAAAAGTATGAATTGTGGAACATTCGCTCACATTGGAGATGTGAAATGTAGCTTTATTGACCACCTCACCTCTCAGCGTGACCATGTTCGCAACTGTGATCCTAAGTCACGAAAATTCAGCTTCCCTCTCGAAGACCAGGGAATTTACGGAACTTGTTCCCATTGCCTTTATGAACGTCATTTGAGGGTAGCCATTGCGTCTTTTTGTTGTGCAGAATGCTGATTTTATAACTACCATCTCTCCTCAAAGTCTCACCCTGGACGCCATAGACTGATGTTCCAGAGGCATCCATGAGCACAGTGGCATTGGGTTTGGGGTTGCAACCCTCACAGTGTCAGAAAACGCTCAGCAACCCCAAGCATCCCCATGACAGCGCTTATGAAAACACCCTGGATCAGCCTTCTTGCCTAAATGGTCCAGCCTCTTGCTGGGGAGGTGGGCACCAGACCCCTGCCTTCCACATAACTTACCTTGCCAAATACCTGCTCCTACATGGTGGTTAAACAGTTGATACTGGAGTGCAACCTCTACTTCACCTAAATTTCTGCTCAATAGCATAACTTCTCACCTTGGTATGCCTGGGCAGTAAACGCCTTGGTGGGATATGAAAACTGATACGATAGTCCCAACAGAGACAGCATATCCCTGTGAAAAACAGCTGACCAGCGCGCACACACTCATGCAAACGGTGAGCCCTTTACACGCATAATACCCACTGCCTAGCTTAATGAGTTGTAATGTCCAAGCCCAGTAAACGTATTTCAAAAACAAACGGGGGATAAACATGGTCACTTGGTAACAGGCGCACTTGCTTTATCAATAGACGTGAGCGCCGGATACCTACATAGGGGGTGCCATCGAGGGCACCACTGCTTTGGCAACATCACTTGGTCAAACATAGCACTACTGGTCAAACAGGGCATGACCCATAACCACAAGAGCCTCTTCTCGAAATGTGGTGACCGGATTCAGGCAAACACCTCCACTGTATAAAGTTATGTACCTTCGCCAAGATGTGAAAGGCTTTCTGGCTACAGGCACCTAAATCGTCACAAGCGCAAGAGTGTTTTGAAAATGCATACTTGAAAGGCACGAAATAAATGTCAGCAAGTGCAACAGACAACTCACCATGGCAGACATCTTGTTCCACACCAAGACAACCCATGGCCAACTGATTGCAATACAATCTTATTCTAACCAGAATACAGCAAACAAATGTGGCATCGTTACCGGTGAAGGAACTGGTTACACCTAAATCACCATCTAGTAACTGGACTTGTCGAAATCAGTAAATGAAATGGTCCTTCGAACATCTTGGATAGTGACATTGTTAAGAGCAAATAAACCGTTCAGTCACCTGCCATGGCTTACCATTGAATCCAACTGTCAGCAAGAGATGGACCCCAGATTCCAGGGCATTGACTGGCACTTGTAAATAATGTAAATAATAGGTATGCTTATCAAGCCCACGGCCTCAGTACCGCTGCATACAACTGGTGTTATAACTTAGCCCAATAAAGGGGTTCATGTTCAATTGTCTTGTCTTATCTGCTTTTTATCATTATTGTATCTCTACTGGACTCTACACAGAGTGATGGTGGTGGGTAGACTGCCCTGGTCTGGGCACCGTGCCCACTGCGCTGTAACAGTTCTACAGTTTATCTTTCCACCATCCCCGGAAGCACAATCTGCATCATCTGAAAGAAAAAGGCGGGAGGTCAGTTGTGCACCCAGAAGCAGAAGTATAAAAAGATGCTGATCACACAGGTTTACTCAACAAAGCCTCTATTATCCATCCACACTGCAGGTTCAGAATAATGCATCTGTCTTTCTGTTACTTTCTTTACAATGTATTTACATATACATTTACGGGTGGCCACTCCTTATTTTGATTTAAGAGCCACAAACTAAAATCATTACGATCGGTATTCAAGAAAGATGCCCATTGTAAAGAGATAACAAAACCATACTATTCACCATTTGAGGATGAACAGCTGCAAATGCGCTATTTCCTGAAAGCGCAGCTCACCAGCTGCGCTGCACGACGCAATATGACATTAGCTGCGCTGCCCTAGCGCCAGGGTATCGGTTACATGATGGAATCTAGCTTGGGCTAATGGTAGCGTGCGGCCACCAGATGTCGCTCAACCAGATCTCGCCTTCACATGATGCACTGTACTGTATGCAACTCTGTGGTAAGGAATCACCATTATAGCTGTACTGTATGGAGTCCCATTTCAAGATGGTGCACAGTATGCAGATGGTTTTGCTATTGTAAATTCAATGAATGTATTTATTTATTTCAAAGTTTTTAGCAAGTAATTAGGCCCATTGGCTTTTAAAGGCACAAAGTACAAAACCAAACAGTAAAAAGGGGGAGAAGGAAAAACAAGTCCAAAGGAAGTAGAGAAAAAATAAAAACAATGGGCCTGTCTAGCAGGACTGATGGCGAGACTAGTGTGTCCTGGGACAGTAGCCGGAGGCCAGAAGGCGTTGCTTCTTGTGTGCAGCGCTGGAAATCAAGGCAAGATTTTTTCAATGCGGCAAATGAAACTGTGTTTGGTATTACAGTAGTTCTTACAAAGATTTGCCCGCTGGGCATTCACACCCACAGAAAGTGGCATTAAATGCCTGTGGACAAATGTCCTAACAATGTTTTCATTGAACTAACATACTGTGAAACACACAGGCTTTTCCGAAACACTTTCCCTATGACAATTGTCGTGACGTCCACTGCCCGGGGTTCTGGCATACTACACATGCACCGCATTGACTTCTGTCTTTCACCTGCCCAGCAGTCCTGTGGTACCTGCTGTGCTACAGCACTACAACTTTGAAAGTTGGGCTTTGGACCATAATATCTATATCCCTTATGCGCGTCATTATGGGAAATTAATACATGAGAACATGTTACATACATACCCATAAATCACCAACCGACTCCGGTGAACAGTTGTGTGATGCTGAGTGTTGTATTTTTTTTAGATGTTTTTAAGATTTGCCTGTACATTTCTATTTTGAGATATTGTGTGTAATTGTTATCTGTCTAATGATGTTGCATGTGTTGCGTCACGAAGCCTGTCAGCAAGTCTGGCGCATAATAAACCCTGTTTCATCCATTCATTCATTTATTCCCTGCATCTGAAGAATGGAGACCACGTCAATACAATCCCTTCACAAACTAGCAGCAGTGGCAAGAACTCAAATAAAAATTCTTAGTGCTATGGATGGGGCCTTCTGGGAAAAGAGTCCAGGATGATGTTTCCAAAGGTGGTACCACATTACACACTGAGCGCCCTTTAGACAAACAGCCTAAAAGCCCTTCTGCAAAAAAGGCTTCTGACTAAAGAGATCTGGTGGCAGATGCCTTTGGGTTCAAGGAAGGCTCTGAGCCCAGGGCCAAAAACACAACAAAACTATGCATCTTTCAGGAAATGATTGAATAGTGTATTGTTTCAGGAGGCATGTGACCAATAATTAGGACCTCTGGTACTAGAGTATAGCTGAGAAGCCTGGACGGAATGAATTGGAACCTGTATTGCAGCAGAAGCCTGGTTCTCACCAAGAGACTCGCTTATATAGCGTATCCAAGAAGAAGAAGCTATGAATCAGTTATTGTTTAGACACACACTAGACACCATCACCACTAGCTCATGTAATGGAGGTAATATTTTTAACCTACAATTGTGTTCAGGTGGTCACTGCAGTATATACTTCACAGAAGCACATATAATCACTGTTGCTATAGTAACGGAGCCAGGTTTTGAAGCTAGAGAAGGCAAAGTGCTCAGTGTCAGGGGCGCCAGAGACCTCTGTGGGGGCACCACAAGTATCCAGGGGGGTGCCAGAGACCTGGGCCTCTCCCTAGCTTTGCCACTGTGCTGCGATTGTGTTTACGAATGAGAGTGCTCTAAAATATCCAATATGTGGCACGTGGTGCTACAGGAAACAATAAATAAAGAGCTAACTAAATAAACTAAAATCGGGAATCTTAAACCTGGATGTCACAGGAAACTTCAGCTCCTCCCCTGAGAGTCCCCCTCCCCTTACAGTCCACTGAATACAAGGCATTCCTACTTGCCTACAGACCACCCCAATTTCCAACAGACGTATCTGCTATCAGAATGCATTGGCTTCTGGGGTCTTCCATGACACACTTGTACACACTTGCCGGTCGGACATTCCATTTTTGTGCCTAATCTGCCAGTCAACTCAAAGGTAGCCCCGCAGGCCACAAACACAATGTTTTTGCACAAACTCAACAAATGATGACCTTTCTGATGCCTGAGGTTTCAGGCCATGCTTACCTTGGTCAAGGAGAGGATGTTGCAGTTGATGATCTGGGGTATTTTCTGCAAGAGAAACAAAGAGAACAATAGGCTGTAGCGTTTGGTTGTACAGAACTGCCATTGGCATTCATATTGTTTGCAGTGATCGAAACGCCCACCGCCAGCAAGAAGAAATGAGCGCCCACCTAGCTGTCTGTGTTCAAGTTTTAAAGGCCAAAGTTGGGGCTAGAAATGAAAGAAACACATATAAGGTGGGTGCGACCTGCTCCCAGTCCCAGTGCTTTATGTTGGATAAAAATGGCGGTGGGGTGGGGTCTATAAATCGTCCCAGGGTTGGCGGTGTGGCATAAATGCTCAACTAAGAAGCCGGAATAAGGTTCTGAGTGAGCCTATTTCACCTTTTCCAAAGCCAGTAGAGATTCCTGCTGCTACTCTCAAAGATACTTACCTTTAACAATACATTTCAGTCTGATTAAATGATTAACCTTACAGGATATTTCCCACACAGCACGTTTCCCACCCAGGTTGTTTCCCGCACAGGCTGTTTACCATAGAGTGTCTGCCCAAGTTTCACTGCAAGTCAAATTGTGGTTGTAGATCTCACGAGCGGCACAGAGCCACCGGAATTATGTGCCAGAAAATATAAAAATATGCAGCAGAAATAGAAGTTTTATGCAGCACTGTTGCAGGCAGCAGGTGCTATTTGTAGTATTAACTTAATGTGAACCTTAAAGGCGCGCTGCCATTGCATTGACTAAAAAAGGGTCAATAGCGTATTAAAAACTTCCCTTTGATAGTTTTGCAAAGCTATTGTTAGTTTATGAGATATATGGCTTATAATATATTTTTCGACACAATCAAAACTCTTTAAAGGGGAACCGTCACCAAATTAACACAAGAAATATAATGGTATTTTGTAAAGAGCATTCAAAACTGCCTATACTTTCTGTTTTAAATTTTCTGTGAAAATGTTTTCGTATAGTTTTATTGTGATGTGATCTTGTTTAGAAGCAATTCCATAGCTCGCCACTAGATGGCATCAAGGGTTCTGTATAGGAAAGCTATGTGCAGTTATTTTTGTGTCCGAATTTTGACCGAAGAAGTCGAGGTAATGAATTTCTTTAAAAGTGCAATTACTGTAAAACTAAGCATTTTTCAAACGAATGACAAATTACAATTCTGTGTAAGTTTTTTTTTTTTAGTTTAAACATTTTTAATGACATTTTTACACATATAACAAGAGATGAGTTACACACAATATCATTAACATCAATTCATTAAGTTCGGAATACCAATTTCATAGATACGTCTGGTATTTTGGGCACGATGCGAGTTCATCATACAGATTCATGAATTCAGTACAAGAGATGGGTTAGATCATATTTCAAGTTTTATGTTGTTGACTTTGTTGATATGATATGTTGTGGTGAAAAAGTAGAAAGAATGGGAAGTAACAACAATGTTTATAAGTAGTTTTCCTGAAGGGGTTTGTTGTATAGATGTGAGATAGAGCATATGTATTAGGATCTACTGTGTTATGGAGGAGGAGTGCAAATATGTAGACGTTTATATGGTACTGAGAATAATTCCATAGAGAGGAATGGTATTCATATATGCGGTAGTTGGAGATGAGCTAATGATAGTGTGAGGTCTGTGCGAGAGGAGTTAGTATGTTAGTTGGGAAGGAAGGGGTAAAAGAGGGGTAAAGGAGGAGGTTGGAGGGGGTTTGTGCATCGACAGGATGCCATATTGAATAGGAGTTGAGGTAGGGTGTTTGAGTATTAGATAGTTATGTTGAGGTACTTATGGAATTTATCCCACACCTTGTAGAATTTGTTCGGGTATGGGGATTTGGCGGTGTGAGCTCTTTCTAGTCTGTGATGTGTACATATTGTATTCCACCATTGGTTGTATGTGGGCGGGTTTTTGTTTCTCCAATTTGAGGTAATTGTTTTGATCGCAATTCCAATTATTATGGCCCTGATTACGACGGATGCGTTAATGCACTTTTTGCGGTATTTACCGCAAAAAGTGCATTAACGCATGAAAGGGCATTACCGCCAGATTATGAAGTAATTTTTGCGGTACGTACCGCCAAAAACTGGCGGTACGTACCGCAAAAATTACCGCCCCGACAGGGCAGGCGGTAGTGCCCTGCTTCCATAGGAAGCAGGG
>JAUBNV010110548.1:0-15431 GCA_032354855.1 Desmognathus mavrokoilius | reverse complement strand
TAGTATGATTCAACTTAGGTTTCAAAGTTAATTTATCGATAGGAAGGGCAAAGTGGATCAGAAAGTGGTCCGACCAAACGCAAGGTACAATGCTAATAATCTCTAATGGCACATTATGAGACAAAACCCAATCAAGGGTATTGCCGTGCTCATTGGTGGGAGATTTAATAAATTGAGTAAAGCCTAAAGAGTGTGGCTTCCTTATACTAGTCCGGGTTGCTACTGTGCAAGGATGAAGGCCAGAAGATACATGTAGTGCCCCTCTCCCCACCTCCAACAGCCCGTTGCCCTTTACCAGACATCTCATTTAGGGCATGAGCGGGACGGTCAAGGGAGCCATGCACAAATACAGAAACGTTCAAGGTGGTCTTACTACCACTGCTTCTGTAATCAATGGTGTTTGGACAGAAAGAGTCAGGACTTTGACCTTGGCAAGTAGTTCCAGTCACACAATCTTTGAACCTCATCGGAAGAGGCAGTTTATGCATTTACATTCCTTTATAAGTATCAGCCAAGCACAAACCTCATAACCATATGGGTCACTGCACCCTGGACGAGACCTGCTAGACCATTGTTGACCTGGATGGACGTGAACTGGATGTGCCTCAAAGGCAATAAAACCGAGCTCATGCTGGTAGCATCCAACGCCACCAAAAAGAAGTTTGCCCCAAAATACGAATCCTTCTCCATCGCCCTTTCACCAATTAAAGTTGTAAACAAAATCAAGACGTTGGGGCATACTTGGAATCAACCTTTTCCATGTCCCCACACATTAGCAACTTAGTCATGGCGTCCCACTACCACCTGAAACTCAAGGCAGAGTATCCCTTTTCCCCTCGAATAAAAACTGTGCGTCCCTAGCTAGAGCCATGCTCCCACTTCGTCCACTACTGCAACATCCTCTTAGCAAACCCCCCTCCCTGAACATATCCAAGCTGCAAGTGTTACAGAATGAAGCAGTGAGTATAGTTGGATCGAACTACATCGCCTCTAAAAGGAGAGCTTCACTGGATCCCAATTGCAGAAAGGATGCAATTAAAGTAACCACTTTCAAATGCACCCATTTCCAGGCACCACACTACCTATCCAACTCAAAGGCCCAAGCCCACTACAGAATTCTCAGATCCAGCAACACTGGTCTACTGGAATGCCCCTGTACAAAAAAGAACACTAATGTCCCCAGAGCTTGGAATACATTACCCAGCAACCCGACAACAGGAAAATCTTTGGAGAAGTCTTCCAATTATCATGCTTTCATTCATAGTCAACTAATTCCTGTACTTCCTCTGTATGACCTACATTTTTCCCCCTCTCCTTGTAACCATTTTCAAGGTGTGTTTGACACCCATGGATTTCAGCGCAATGCAAGTTAAATGAAACAAAACTTTTCACCCTTGCATAGCCCTTGTCCTTGGACATGACGGGCCGCACTACCCCCTCAGAGAGCCCCGTCTTTAATGGGCTTCAGTGACTAAAGGGACAGGGTGAAGGTCTCAAACTATATCTTCAGATTCCCCCATCTACCTGCCCGTGTTTCTGTAATAGGAGCACGGCTTTCTCGTAGAGTCGGTCAGCATGTTGGGATCCCATACCAATAACTTGAAATGCAGATAGACCTGTAGGAAATGTAGCCGATCAACCGCAACACATGATCACGATACCCCACAACCCTACTCTCACCAGTAAGACTGGATTAGTCGGTGCTTAAAAGGGACCAGGTCATCCCAAACACGAGTCTAGAGGTTTAGTAAAGAGCATTAAAGACAGCCTATACTTTTTTCTATTTTTCGTGAAAAATATTTTCTGTATATTTTTATTATCAAAACCTGATTTTTTTAAAAAGGTTTTTAAAAAGGTGATTCTACAGCTAATCACCAGATGGGCAGAAGGAGTGTAGAAAAAACGGTCCCCGGGCAAGATGTCTGAATTTCGCCCGGCGAAGTCAAAGTAACGCATTACTTTAAAAATGCAATTACTGTAAAACCAAGCCTAAATGAATATAGGGCTCCCCATGCCTTGACTCATATATCTCCAGCATCGGCCCTGTTTGGCCAGTCCATCCGAGATGCCCTCCCAGGGGAGGGGCCTCATCTCCTGACCCAGGTGGATCAGCAGGATGTTGACTGTGAACGAAGGAAGAGGAACACCAGAGAGAGTGAGAGTCATAAGGCAGCTCCATCTGGCATCAAAGTCGGAGACCTTGACAGAAGACTGACAGAAGACTGGAAAGACTTCCTTGAACTTTGAATCCAGGCCTTGGATGGTTATGGAGTGGAAAGGATCAATGGTCACCGCTGCCAGAGCCAATGAGCAAATATGCCGGAATATGTCCATGTTCAACAGACCACCGCCCCAGCTCTGGCGAGACCAGTCCGTGTTTCAGGAGCGGTGTGAAGACCAACTCACCGAGAATGAAGAAGAAGACTGGGCCGCCCAGGACCCAGCTTCCCCGATTCCCAGCCAGAGCGAATCCCGTGTCCATGTCCCCAGCCCTGCACACACCGGTCCAATGACCCTCCTCCACAGGAACCCAGAGGACAAAGACTGTCTCCCCAATGATATGACCTTCGAAGGAATCCAGTACCCTCCTCCCATCTAAGAGACTGCTACATGGAGGGACAGTTTGAAACCAGCTGAAGAGGGATGTGATATCTGATTCAAGTCCCACACATGCGTGTGCATATGTGGGACTTGCCCACACATGCACATGCAGACGGCATTCGTGCTGTGTCATCGTGCCTACAATAAATATAGGGCTCCTGCGCAGGTGCAGGGTCATAGCCCGCGACATAGATTGGTGTCTGTATCTTTGTGAGCAAGTGCAGTCGAGATCTCACAAGCATCACCATACAACTAGGTTTTTGGTCTCATGACTAATTTTAAATGTATTTTTCAGGACAAAATTTTGTTATACAGTGCATAATGCTGGTTTTCTAGTCGCTTTCGAGCAATCTATGAGATCAGGCAGGGAGACAACGGATTTCCCCTGGATAAGAAGGAAGCGGCCAGCTTGAGAAATTGGGATTAGCACCTAGAGCTCCTAGCTCTACGCGCTCTCCCACTTTCCCCAAAAAGAAACTTTCTCAGAAAACGAATGGCATTGCCAAAGCTTACTATTGCGTATTTTAGTAGGGCAAGGGTGGGGTGTGTGAATGGTAATCTGCTTGAACCATTGGCGCCAACTATGGGGGAGTTTGAGGGCTCCAGTCCCACCTGGAAATCTTGCCCTTGGGGGCTGGGAGCTGGCCCTGGCCTGACATTAAGTTAAAGGACCAGTCCGGATCAAAAATCACTCTGAATTTTTTGTGTGTTCATTTTAAAGTACTCAATTAGCACTTTAAAATGCATATTGTCTTAAAGCAAAAATCAGGCGTGCTTTTTGAAATATGATGATGTGAACATTGCCTCCGCACTCCACTTCACTCCCCCTCAGCAGGTGAACGCGCATCGACTGAACTGTATGTAAATGTGGTGACTGCCACCAAATGGCACTTTACGGCCCCCCAGCCTTCCTCGAAATTGATGCCTGCGCATGGGCTGTGAGGGATGCATGCTCTCGGAAACACCAGTCATCTCGTTTTTTCTGCTAAAAGACAGAAAGCTAATCAGTTTATTACCCTATTGCTAAGCAACGCACTAGCAGAGGAACTGCCCATCTGCACTTAGAAAAAAAACTGCTCGCTAAAGAACCAGATGCACATTTTCCCAAACTGCATTTTAAAATACAGTTTGAGCAAAACGAAAGAAACGTTTGCTTTAAGAAAATATGCATTTTAAAATGCTAATTGAGTACTTTAAAATGCACTAGAAAAAAATAGGAGTGATTTTCTCAAAGGTTGTTTGCCTGTGTTTCAGCGCCCCTCCCCCACAGTAGGTATTTCAAAGTCAACTTCCCTGGCTGGCACCCTGCTCCTCACTGACCACTGACTTCGGCCCAGGCTGTTGCTCGGATACTGCACTGTGACGTCTGGCTGCACTGTGACGTCACGGTTCTGGGACATCAGCCTGTTTTAGAACGCTGTCTCCACTTTCCCTGAGCTTTGCACGGGGAAAGCTGCGCTTTGTTGAGAAGTGCCATTAAAGATGTTAGAGATTGTGGATGATGATGTAAGTAAAGGATGGTGGAGGGAGGTTTGGGGGTGAACAGTCCTTAACATCGATTTTTGTTCTGAAGGACATTCCTCGTTCTGCCTCAAATTACACACGAGATTGAGGAGAAAGAGGGATGTTAAGACGGGTGGTGTGTGAAAGGAGGGGGAGGGGTGCAGTCTCACACTTCAGTGTATGTTCTGAAGGTGCACACGGGCCGTAGCCCGTCTGAGACAGTTTTGATGTTGGTCAGATCTGTCAATCAAAGCCCATGTTTTAGGCCATGTTCAGCCACCCGGGGGCGCTGCCGCACAAAGTTGTACTTGTGTCAAGGGACTGTGTTAGCCACAGTGATAAGGTGGGGCAGTGACCCTTGTGGGCGACTGTATTCGTGCATTCTGTGTTTAATTTACATTACACGATCTTTCAGAAAAGAGGGACGCATGAAGTGGTGGAGTGGGCTTTGTTTAGTTGAAGAATATATACTTTTTAAATGAACAGTTCCAGAGGTCAATGTATAAAGAAATACGTAGGCATAGTGTAAACTGGGAATAGGGAAAATGAATGGGAGATAGCCCCAAAAGTAGTGGTACAGCCCCAAAAAGAGGGGTAATCGGTAACCCCTCGTTCCTTCTCACTTGGACCTCTGGCTATATGCGTAAAAAACATGCTATCTTTATATAGATTGCTTCATTGGTTAACATTCTAGATTGTCCTATGTACATATTTGCATTTGGGCTAAATGTCCTGTTCTCAGACTGAGTTCACTATAATTGACCTTCTTGACAGTTTGCAATGTCCAGTTACCTCCTGTCTCATGTTACTCTAATGTCTGAGCTGCGTCACGTGTGTGCCGTGTATTCCTGGTCTTGTAGCTCCATATCTGGCTTGCTCTCCTGAGGCCCGTCCGTGTCGTTCATTCATTTCTTTTTTGTTTATTTGCAGATGATGCGTCGCTGGGCCTGGGACCGGGACCAGGACTCAGCCCCGGTCTCGGCCCAGGCATCAGACACGGCCGTTGTGGCCGTGAGGCCAAGCAGGGTAAGTCAATTTCCTTTGTTAGTGGTTAATATTGTGGTCAGTGAAAGGATATCTTGAGGGGCGGGGGGGTGGGGGGGAGGGGGGAGCTTTCTGGAAGGGCTGATTGGAGGGCTTGGGTATTAGTGCGAAAGAATCATGCGGGTGATTGGTAGGCCTGTATTTGGCAGCCTTGATTTTCCCGCCTTCTCTTTCAGATGTGATGTGGGTTATTTGGGGGAATTAGTTGTCAGGACTCAAAAGAACAGTCCAGTTCCCATGCTGTCGTTTGACTGTAGTTTACCTTTAGCAATGATTAAGTGCATCGTTCTCATTAATGCCCATCTCTACAAACACAATAATATAAAGAAATTGCCAAAACATTCTCATGGATTTATGTCTCTCCGGCAGCAAACCATGTGTTTATGTTGGGAAGTTAGGAATTAAAGCCAGAAGTACTGAATCCACGTGCGCCAATGCTTTGAGATGTCAGTGTTACCTGCTGCCTCCAAAAAACACAACCTCTGAAAACTAATTTTAATACCAGTGCTTGTTATTTTTAGTGTTCTGCCTTTTGCCATCATGAAGTGATGCCAAAAAAGCAGAAAACTATTGAAGGTGCCTTAAAAAAGGGACTTTGAATGAAGACAATGCATTTAAAGAGGCCCATCACAGCGGTTTACAGGTGGGGGGACACATTAAAGGGACAGTCCCGTCCACCACTTTTAGTTTTCCTTTTAAGTGTTCTTAGCCATCTGACTGCAATTCCCCTTGTTTTTAGTTTTAAAGCTATTTAATAATACTGCTTTTCAGTGCTCGATTTTATTCCCTGGCTTCATCCATTATGTAGGGTTTGTGATTGTTTACACAATCCCTACGGTGGCTTCTACAGTGTTATTCTTTTTTCTCAGAGTGCAAAGGAAAAGAAAAAGAGTAACAATATAGCATCCACCATAGGTATTGTGTAAACAATCAAACAGTCAAATCACAGAATGGATGCAGCCAGGGAACAAAATAAAGGACTAAAAAGGAGTATTATTAAATAGCTTTAAAATGAAAAGTTAGAGGATTTGCATTCAGGTGACTAAGAACACTTAAAAGAAAAACTAAAAGTGGTGGGTTGAACTGTCCCTTTAAGCAAATGGTATCCTTCTGCCTGTCGCCCTGCTGGCATTTTTTAAAACTTTTATTTTACTTTTTAAGCCCACCGCCCCTGTGCCCAACAGTAACCGCTGTTGTCTACTACTCCCATAACCCCCCCCCCGGTCGACATGTCACACCTCCGTTTTCTCACTTTTTGAACTTTTTTACCCACTGCTCACTTGCCATCCATGGCAGTCAAGTCACACCTTCATTATTTATTTTATTTTTTTACTTTTTGTCAGTCCCCCATCCCTCCACCCAGAACCTTGCCAGTCCCCTCACACCCATCTCAGCCACAGCTATGTCAGCCCACCTCTACCCACCCACTGCCTTGCCAAACTGACCCACCCACCCACAACCTCGCCAGTCCCATCACACTCCACACCCAAGTCTCTCCAGTCCCTTCACCCCACCCACAACCTCATCAGTCAACCCTCATCCATCCTAGCCACAGTCTCACCAGTTAGTCATGCCAGAAACCCCCCCCGCCTACCCCACTCACAGCTTTGCCAGTACGCCCACCCCAGCTTCTCCAGTCTCTTCGCCCTCCACCCACAGCCTCGCCAGTCCGCTACCTTCCATCACACCCAGAGCCTCGCCAGTCTTCCCCACACACCCCAACTTCGGGGAGGGGAGGGGAGAAGGGAGAGGGGAGATCAGAGGGGAAAGGGAAGGCCTGGGCCCAGGCGCAGGATACTGTGAGAAAACAACTAACCTGGGAGCAGTCGTGACTTGGTGGAACAGCAGATAACTGCACCAATAAGCAACCATTCTGTACCTAGTTCCTGGATCATGTCCTCAAACGAAAGTAAAGGCCCTGCTCCACAGGCAGAGGAGCGGCAGTTGCAGAGTGTGATGACCCAGATGGCGAACCTCCTCTTGCTGAACTCCGCCTACGATATGGTGTCCAATGCCTACACTGCCACAAAGGATAATCATCCATATCTCAAAACAGTCTGTGACGTAGCTGAGCAAGGGGCCAAGACTAGCACTTCAGTGGCCTACACGAGTGCACAGCCAATCCTTAACAAACTGGAGCCCCAGATTTCAGCTGCAAATGAATATGCATGCAAAGGCCTAGATAAACTGGAAGAGAAACTGCCAATCCTGCAGCAGCCCACTGAAAAGGTGGTGGCTGATACCAAGGAGCTGGTTTCCTCCACTGTTACTGGGGCCAAGGAAGCAGTGTCCAACAAGGTGAATGGTGCCAAAGATGCTGTGAGAGGTGTGGTGGATGCAGAAAAAGGTGCAGCGCAAGGTAGTGTGGACCTGACCAAAGCAGTGGTGACAAACAGCGTGAACACTGTTATGGGCACTCGTGTTGGGCAGCTACTGTCTAGCGGAGCTGACACTGTGCTCGGAAAATCAGAGGAGCTGGTTGATCATTATCTTCCCATGACTGATGAAGAACTAGCTGAGCTTGCGGCATCTGTGGAGGGGTTTGAGGTTGCTACGCTACAGCAGCAGAAGGAGCAAAAGAGTTACTTTGTGCACCTAGGATCCCTATCTAGCAAGCTGCGTCATCGTGCATACCAGCATTCCCTGGGCAAGATTGAAGTAGCTAAATAGAGTGTGCAGGGAGGCCAGGAGAAGCTGCACCAGCTGTGGGTGGAATGGAGCCGGAGGCAGCCAGGAAGTGCTGAGCAAGACCAGACTGACCAACCAGAGAAAATGGAGCATCGTGTCCTTGCAATGTTATGTTATGTTATGTTATGCTGGGTTTTTGTATAGCGCATCTTAGACCACATGAGCAGTATCGTTGCGCTACGGACTGCTGAGGGGTTTACAGCAGCCCGATTTTTCGCTGGTTGGCACCCCCTTTTTTCTTTAATGTTTGCTTTAGGCGTCCCAAGGACCGGTCACAGTCTAACATGTTCAGCCGTGTGAGCCTCTCTAGCTCAGGTATTTTTGGTGTGGTGTCATATGGGTCCTCCCTGTGTGAAAGGGGGAGCTACTATGTGTTGATCGCGGAGTCATGTCTATCTGGTGTTGAGGGTGCTTTGTGGATTTTGTGTGATGTGTTGTGGGTGTCCCCCCCGATCAGTTGAGGCAGCGATTACCTGGTTGTAGTGCCTGTGGTCCCTCCCGCCTCCCCTCCCTCCCACCCCTTCGATCGTCTCTGTCATTAATGAGCGGTCTGGGAAGGACGGTGTGGTTAGAACTTGTTTTATTGGGGTACATGCACCTAGGCTACACTGCTGTACAATGCGGGAGTCACAGCCGTGAGTTAGATTGTTTATTAGGGTACCTTCAGGTTGTGTACGCTGCCTTAAAAGTTGAGGTTTACCGCTCGCGTGATGGTCTGCTGAATCCTATGATCCGTCGACGTCTTCTGATCACTGTGGAGGGGATGTACCGGATGCAGTCGTTGGCTGTGACCAAAGGTAGCTCCTCATCGGTAGTGAATAGCCAGGTCTTGAGAAGTTTTCTGAATGTGAGGTGGTCCTGGGTGGCACGCAAGGGGTCAGGCAGCGTGTTCCAGATCTTTGCGCTGTTTCTGGCGAACGTGCTTCCTCCAGAATTTGTCTTCCGGAAGCGCGGTTCAACCAAAAGCGGTCCCCTTCCTCTTCTGCCCTCTCTCCTCACGGCCCTGATCTTAAAGCAGGAATTCCATATTTCCGGGCCCGTCTTGTAGATATACCTGTGTGCGATGCACATGGATTTGAATGCGATGCGTCTCCCGATCGGGAGCCAGTGGAGAGAGTGGAGAGCCTTGGAGATGTGGTCTCTCGGGTGAAGGTTTAGGATAAGTCTTGCTGCCAGGTTCTGTATCCTTTGAAGAGCCCTGCGGTTTCCTTCGTTCGAACCCAGAAGAATGGAATTGGCGAAGTCCAGTCTGCTGCAGACCGTGGCAGGGATTAGTGTGACTTTCTGGGGGAATGCTAGGAAGGGCAAGATTTTCCCGATGAGTTTAAGCTGGCATCTACAGACGTTTGCTGATTTTGTGCAAAATCTGTGCAGTCTGATATTATCTTCCATGGTTACTCCCAGGTTAACACATTCTCTGGTCGGAGTTGTGGGGGGGCCCAAAGCTGCGGGCCATGGGAGCGATTGGGGGAAAAGGTTGGGGTTCCCGCATAGCATGATTTCCGTCTTGGAGGGGTTGAGGACAAGGTGATGATGTGTCATCCAGTTGGCCACGTCTGTGAGGCAGCGTTCTAGATTGGGGTCCTGGTCGGAGGTGTTAGCCTTGAAGTTATGTATTATTTGGGTGTCGTCCGCAAAATTGAAGCAGGTTAATCTGTGTCCTTGGATGATTTCGATGAGCGGGGTGAGATATAGCTTGAAGAGGAGGGGGGAGAGGGAGGCCCCTTGAGGGACTCCAAAAGGAAGCGCTTGCGGGGGTGAGAAAAACGGTTCGGTCCATACACTCTGTGTTCTACTCTCCAGGAAAGATGAGATCCAATTGAGTGCGGAGCCTTTGACACTGATCGCTTCCAGCCTATCTTTCATGATCGAGTGGTCTACCGTGTCAAAGGCCGCAGATAGGTCTAGGAGGATTAGTGCTGAGGCCTTGTTCCTGTCGTGGTGTATCTTGAGGGTGTCCCAGATGTTAGTGGTGGCTGCTTCGGTGCTAAAGCCCTTCCGGAACCCTAGCTGGTGGGTGTTTAGTAGCCGGTTTCTCTCGGCAAAGCTGTAGAATTGCATGAATATGGCCTTATCTTCTAGTTTAGCCAGGTATCTGTTATTTGTGACGGGTCTGAAGTTCGCTGGGTTCGAGGGGTCGAGGTTCTTTTTTTTCAGAAGGGGTTTAACGACTGATGTTTTCCGGCTAAGTGGGATCTGTCCAGATGCAATGGAGGAGTTTATCAGGGTTCTTGCCGCTTCTCTCAGAGATGCAGAGTTGGAGAGTAGTTTCTTGAATATGGACCCTGGGCATGGGTCATAGGGGAGCCCGATTTCTTGCTGTTTTTGACTAGATCTGCAAATTCCTTGCTGGACAACTGGGCGAACGACTCCAGGTATTCCCCCGGTTCGTGGTCTGAAGTATGCTGGAATGTAGGGGGGGTAGTGGTCATGCTGGCTTTTCGGGTGGTGAGTAAATCATGGAACCCCTCTATCTTTTGGGTGAAATGTTCCGCCATGGAGTTGCAGAGCTCTTGGGTGTGGGTCCTGTCGGGGGTTGATGGGAGGGGGTTTCTGAATTCCTTGACGATCTTGAATAGTTCTTTGGATTTATTAGAGGCGTTGAGAATTTTGCCAGTGAGGTATTCTTTTTTTCTCGTCTTCATTTTGTAGTGGTACCGTCTCTGGGCCATCTTAACGGCAGTGAGAGTCTTTGCGTCTTGTGATTTACGCCACTTTTTCTCGTTCCGTTTTAGTTCTTGCCTGAGCGCGCGGAGGTCGCTGTTGAACCATCTCTTATTTTTACCAGGCCGGAGGATTTTGGTTTTCAGAGGAGAGAAGAGATCAGCTGCCCTTTCAATGCACTGATGGAGGAGCTGGGTGCCTCTAGCGTGGTCCTCTAATTCCTCCGTGTTAGGGAGGTTTTCCTTGCAATGACTCGTAGCCTCACCCTGCAGCTGCAGACTACATGCCTTCACCTTGTTTCCAGCCTGCAAGGTCTTCCCAGCAATTTGCAGGACTGTGTGCAGCAGCTGCGTCGCAATGTAGAACAGATGAATGACTCCTTCTCAGCAGTTCGCTCCTTCCAGGACCTGTCGAGCAATGTTATGACCCGAAGCAAGGACACAATGTCAAAAACCAGACTGCAGATGGATGACATTATTGATTATTTGGTGATAAACACTCCACTAACCTGGCTGGTGGGACCCTTTGCACTGCAGCTGTGTGAGCACCCACCAACCCCAGAAATGGAGACAGCCTCACTGATGGCATTGCAGAACTGTTGGCTTGTCAAATGATTGCTGGTTTCTCAAGTATTTGATATAGAAAGGCATGTAATGCAAGGTCTGTAGTCTTACCCATCATTGCACTAACTGACTAGTCTTGTGCCTTTGTTATTGAATTGGCAGGCAGCAAATGCCAGTGTCATACCACCACAATCCTCAATGGCCCCCATGCAACTGGGTCTGCACTCCCGGGTCTGCACTCCTGTATTCTATTAACTTTGTATCTTGTATCATTGCTCTTTTTGCACAATAAATCTTGTTCTGCATTAAAAACTAACCTGGGAGTGGGCGGTGCACCCAGCTTGGTCGGCCAGAATGACAGGCCAGCCGTATGAGAGCTCCAGCACTGATGGATGATAATTTCTGTCTTGGCCGCATTAAGGCAGAGCGCTGTTGCTAATCCACTGCTTGACTCTCCTCAGCCTGTCCATCAGCCGTGCACTGTCCAAACTCGACTCATAAAGATCTGCCAACAGCTGGGTATCGTCGGCATACGTCTGAAACCTCAGGTCTAGACCAAGGCCCTCAAGCACCTGAGCCAGAGGGCACATGTAGATGTTAAACAGCAGAGGTGACAACGTCAAACCCTGCCGCACTCCAAAAGGAGCAGGTTGGGCCGCTGACCTGCAGCTGCCCATGCGCACCTGTTGCACTCTGCCCGAGAGGAACAATCTGCACCAGTCCAGTGCTTTACCCTCGAACTGGCCAACCAGTTGCAGCTCTCCCATTAGAACAGAGGGTCTCCACCCCACCCCTTTTCCTATGTAACATCTGATAGGAGGTTTCAAAACTGACGCTCAAGTCGAGATATTACATAAGAGAATATTATTTGTTTTTAAGAAAAACATATCCACTCTGCTGCAAGTGCAGCATTGTCATTAAACAATCGTGATTATTAATCATGATTCTTCCTGTGATTGTTTATTTATTTATTTATTTATTTATTTATTATACATTTTTGTATAGCGGTTCCTGCCATTAGGTACTGAATCGCTGCCTACGTATAAAACCTGTGGGACAAAATTACAAAAATAAAATACATACACCATAATTAAAACCATCATACAACTTTAACAGGTAATTGTTGTTTTCCTTGTTCACATAACATCCGATATCCGAAGACATCTGATGCCATAGCAGGCAGCACTAATAGGCTGGAAAGAAGCCAATAACAGTACTGTCTGCTTGATGGGCTTGCCCGGCCCTGCACGGATTTGGTGATGACAACCAAATCTTACTTGTCAATGGTGCATGCGCGGGACGTTTTATGGATTGTCCTATGTTTCGGGCATCTTACACCAAGTGCACGGTAGCTGCCCATTCTCAAATCTGTGGCAACGCACATTGTAATGTGTAAACCTATTATGCACATGGTAAGTGGCCTTAGGGGCAAGTAGCAAACTGCTCTGTGACGCCTGACGTCATGCCACATCACCCTCCCCGGCTGACTCATCCAAAACGAAGGCTTCCGTAGTTTAACTCTCGGTGGAGAGGCAGACATCCAGTTGTGCTTAGGCTGACCTGCTGATTCCATCAAGACAGTGAGCTTGGTTAGAAACCAGTGACAGCTTGAGTCATTTTGTTTTTAAATAATGAAATACAATTTTGTTTTGTAATGGATTTAATTAAGTGGATTAATCAGATCTAAAAGATTCATTGGGGAAGGGGTGAGTTGAGAGACAGAAATCAGAATTGCCTAGATTACTTACCGGTAATCCTTATTACCTCCGTCTGGTACTTCCCCGTCCCAGCCCTCTAAACATGAGGTAGTCCCCTACCTCCCACAGACCTCTAACAGAAGTAAATAACTTTTGTTAGTCCCGCCCCCCCTGCCCACTACATAAACCACCCACCCCACGGGAACCTCCAGAGACTCACAAGCCCCAAAAGACCTCGGGACAGGTAGCATGGGCGGGAGAGAGGGAACGAGGGCTGGGACGGGGAAGTACCGGGCGGAGGTAATGAGGATTACCTGTAAGTAATTTAGGCTTTACCCCATCCTCCTTCCCTGTCCCAGCCCTCTAAATATGAGGATATACCAAAGCACAGCTTGTCCCGCACCCCCATAGAAAATGTGCAACACAAGAAGCCACAAAGGACATGCAGAGAAACAGAGTTTAATAATACAACAGAAAGGCAATCCAACAGGGCACAGAGGTCAATCAGACACAGCTACAGAGAACCTCAGACCCAAAGGTGGAAGACCACCCCACCCATCGCCCACCACCAAGCGATAATGCTGAACAAAAGTGGAGGGAGAAGCCCAAGTAGCAGCATTGCAGATATCAAACAGAGACACCCCACGGGCAAACGCCCAGGAGGCAGACACAGCGCGAGTGGAACCAGCCTGCAGACCAGCAGGGGGAGACAAACCACGAGCCGTGTAAGCCTCAGAAATGTCCCAATGCACCTAAAGTGGAAACCGCAGGATGGGAACCCTTCAGAGCACCCCCAGACGTGGGCATGTGACAAAAAGAGAACGGCAGGAATGAAATGACTCAGTACATTCAAGGTAAAGCAACAAAGCCTGGGGGACAGCCAAGGTATGTCAACAAACATCATCCGGGCCAGAAAGATCGAGAAAAAATACAGGAAACACCACGGGCTGATCCAAATGGAAGAGAGAAGAGAGCAGAACAGGGCCCTAGAGAATAGACGAGCTGACCTGGTGGGATACTAGAGACTCGCCTGAAAAGGACAGGAAGCCAGGACGAACTGAACAGACTCCCTCACCCAGAGCCATTTTGCCAAAGCTCTCTGTGTTCCTCACCACATGGCAGTTCACAAAAACGATGAACGTCACAAAATGGATGCCCGTGAGAATTGTCCCGAAAACGGGCAAATTACAGGGACACTCCACCCCAATAAACAACTTATCTGCATTCTCTTTATTATAGCACCAGGGACATGCCTGTGTAGTTTGCATGACAGTGCATGTCTCTGGGCAGAGATAAACTACTTTAAAGTTTGCAGCATTTCCACTCCCCCTGAAATTCTGAAGAGGATGCCTCGGTATTCTCAGTGTGTCACAGAGCCAAATGGTGCACCACGTGGTTCAGTGAAGCCCTCTGTAAGAGCACATATTCCTTCAGTACATCTATCAGGCAGTAAATAAAGCTGTCGCCAAATGCAGTTTTGCAGTTTTTCTTCGCCCCCCTGACTTTGTAATAGCACTGTCTTGTCTTCTTATCTGCAGAAAGCCTGTAGACTAATTGTTTAATTGCTCTAGTTGCCCCAGTAACACAGTATCAGAGTTTCTGACCTGGTTTTCTTAGAGAAGCTCTCTGGCTGAGGGGGTGTTGCAGAACAGTAGGCAAATTGTGCAAAACTGTACTTTTAAATTAAAATACCGGAAAAACGAAAGAAACATTTGCGTTAATGAAATATGCATTTTAAAGTAGTAATTGCATACTTTAATATGCATTAAAAAAAATAGCAGTGATTTTGGCCCCTTGACTGCTCCTTTAATGGTGGTGGTTGACTGGGGTGGCTCTATTTCTAGCTATTGGTGGTGGGCAGGGGGGGCCCTTTTCCTGCCTGGTAGGGGTTGTTGACTTGTGTGGGTTGCTCTCACACTGGCCCTGCTACTACTATGTGTGCTTTGCCCCCACAGGTCTATTTCTTGCTGGGCTCAATGGCCCTTTGTCATTTTATGGGTGGGGAGGGGCTCCAACTTTGACTTTGCAGGGGCACTGTGCATCTTTCAGTCTAAGCCTAATACAATAATGTTTAAGCGATCTGTCTGTCATCCCATCAGACTTTTGTTCACCTGAAACATTCAGAGAGCTGTTGGAAAGACTTGCATCACTAACCTAGAGCTTAATTTCTGCACCTTTTCTTTGTGTAGTGCCTGATGCCCTTAAGTGGGAGTGGTGTACCCAAGCCTAGATGATATCTCTCTTGAAGGGACCGTTCAGTTCACCACTTTTCTTTTTTTCTTTCAAGTGTTTTTAGTCGCTTGAATACAAATCCCCTTGTTTTTAGTTTTAAAGCTGTTTAATAATACAGGTTTTCAGTTCTTGATGATCTTCCCTGGCTGCATCCATTTTGTGGTGTGACTGATTGTTTACCGAATATCTATGGCGGAAGCTTCATTGTTATTCTTTTTTTTTTCTCTGACCCTGCAGAAGAAAAAAAGAATAACAATGTAGCTTCCACCATAGGGATTGTGTAAACAATCAGTTACACCACAAAATGGATGCAGATGGGGAACAAAATCAAGCACTCAAAAGCAGTGTATTATTAAGTTGCTTTAAAACTTAAAACAAGGGAATTGCATTCAGGCAACTACAAATACTTAGAATACTTAGAATAACTAAAAGTAGTGGA